>JAAAKQ030429989.1:0-24679 GCA_010016005.3 Zanna intricata
AGTATTCTTTCTTCCTCCAGTTATTTTCTACTGTACATAACGAAAAAGTTTTTTCAATCTGTTTTGTTGTTAATAAGTTTTATGTTTAAAAAATGTACGATTTATTGCCAATTTAACAACATTATTGTATGTCAAACGTAAAAAATGTGTTTTCTCACCCTATTTTTGGCATTTTACATGGGATATCTTAGAAACTGAGAGATACAGTTCTGGAACCTATTTTTTTTTCAATTTCCCAGCTAAAAAACCATAATGAACAATTGAATTTGCCCCTTAATTGACCTTCCCAGAATTTCAGTAAGTCTTAATTTACCCTGAGGAACTGAAACTCACAAAATCTTTCACTCTGTATAACTCGCTAACGAAGCGTTTTTGGATCTATGTTTATATGAATTTTTTTCTTATTTCTAGCCTCTAAAATGAGTTGTCAAAGGATTGCCCTATCCTCCTGTATTTTGAAGTGACTATATTGTAAATTTTCATGAGTTCTTTGTTATAAATCATTGATGTATTTGCTTTATATAATGTATAATATTTGTTATGGGTAATCGATTGTGTCTTGGTGCATCCAAAAACTGAAAATGATGCATGAAATTTTATTGCCTACCTAGTTGAGTTTTAGGTAGGCAATAAAACTGGGTACCTAAAACTCATTTTTTATTTTCATCACCAAAAATGGCTTTTAGTCAATGATGAGTCACTAGCATTAACTTTTTCTGATATAAAAAAACCAATGCAAATTTTTTTAGATAATCGACCTAACAGGGTTCTCAGCTCATAATAATTGTGACTGTTACGATGATAAGAGTAGATCAACAAATTTTGAAATAATAATAGGGGAGTAAACTATACCTGTCCCTTTTACAACACTTTTTTCTCCTGTTATGTTCCAATGTACATTACATTTCAACCATCCCTTGTACATAAATCACCTTTAATTGGAACAGACCCAAAAAAAAAAGAAAAAAAAGCAAAATATTTCTTTTAGGTCTTTGGTGGAGACCTAGACAACAATTCGATCATCATGGGGTAGAAAAATCAATTTCAACACTGTCTTTTATTATGATATAGTTTTCTGTGAAAAGGTGGCAGATACAATTATCATTTACATCCTCAAGATTCAATGAGCAAGAATCGCAGGATCTTATTTCTTTTTCCTTAACATGAAAGGTCCTGCACCTATAATAATTTGAAAAACTTAATTTAACCAATCTTTATCCCAGGTCATACTTTTATTAAGCAGTACACTTAAACTGACAATTTCTCAAATCAGCAATTACTGAATCCACCAAGACATAACTCTCTCTCTTAATCAGTGACTCCATAACTGTAAGCCACTGAATTCTCAATGTCTTTCAAAAATGTTATCTTCTCTCTTTACTGCATTCAAGAGAAACTTTGGATAAAAAAAATATAATCACATTTAAAAGTCTGCTTTTTTTTTACAAGAACTGAATTTACCCTATATAGCAACTGAAAGTAAATCACGCAATGACTATGATTTTACATCAGTTGAATATATCAACATCTGTATCTTTAAAAGCTCCTCAAATCAACCTTACCAGTGAAAACAAACATGTAAAAATTATTAAGTGATAAAAATGTCCCTCCCAAGTTCATTAATTAATTCACCGTGCAAAAAACATTTAGTACTGACAGCTGATAATAATACTGAAATTATATAACTTCTTAAAATACTCTTCCACTGTTACAAGAGCGTTTCAGAAGGATTCTGATACCCAATGTAGAATGGACTACACTTTTTTTGCAATATTTAGCATCCATTACAGCTTTCAAGAAAAGGTAGTTAGCTTGTTTGTGGAATCAAAAACTACAATGAACACTAACTGCATTTTATTAAAACATTTGGCTTTATATCCAAGGTGTTAACATCTAAAACAATGTAAGAGATGGAGATATGGTACTCAATGCTAGGAGGACGTGAAAATGCATTCTTGACTATTAATTTTTCAAAAGTGTCAACTTCCATCTCAATATGTGATATATTCCATATCACATCTCAATATTCCATCTCAACAATATGATATCCTAACAGTATCCTGTTAAAACTATCAGCACGTAAGTTGGCACAATAATCTACAAGCATTCAGTAAACATTTGGCTATTAGGCTGACTGAAAACATGGTCTATTAAATATAGATATTTATAATCAAAAATACATAGGATGCTATTTAATTAATATTAATTTAGTATCCCAATTAATGTTATTTTGAGTACTTCAAATAATTATTTTTTTTACTCACTATATTGCTGTAGCTTGCAAATTCCGAAGTCGGTTGGTGGATTTAAACAGCTTGTGTCCCGATTCTGAATTCACATTTATCACAAAAGTGTCAATTTGCACATCATGTAAATGTTCATCTTCAATGTATTTTTTTCAATGTCTACAACAAGCTTGCAGATACTGCTCCACTCAGCTTCAGATATTTTATGAAATTCCTCTTCAGCTAACTTAAGAATGCCTGACATGTATTTATTTTAGCTACTTGCCCTTTCATTTGACTCAAAATAATTTTAATGGCATTTAAGTCAGGGCGATAAGGTACCACTGAACTGTGTAAACATAATTTTTGAAATCCCATCTATTAGAAATTTCTTTTGACTTTTTTTTGTGTAATTTTATATCATACAATTCATAGCAGGAGAACAGTTAATTTGTTATTTGGCTATCCATTTTATCATATCGCTTTTTAAATAGTTAGAATTTGGCTACTTTTGTAGCAGAACGTGATATGATGTTACCTAGTAAAATGACAGACTGAGGTGGCAAGTTAGGAATACACATCTCCCATAACCAATTTGTATACTCTTCGGAATCCGATTTGTAATAATCTCCTTTCTTATTTGACTAACACATAAGTAAAGCATTGTTAATGAATCCTTTATTACAGCTGGCATGAACAATTATTAATAGTGAGCCCTTGGGTACTAGTATTTCAGTCCCTTATGAAGGTTTGTTGCGAGTACTCACGATTTTGGTGTCGCATGACTACTGTGAATGTAGGTTTCATCTGTGTATACAATCAGTTTTTCTTTTTCAAAAAACAGGAAAACTAGTCATAGAAATTTTCGTTCTTTGCATTTTAATGTCATGTTGTTCTATCAATATCTTCTTGTTGTCTTCTGTTTTTTCCCCCCATCTAAATCCCATTTTATATAATATTCTCCTTGAAGATCTTTCACTCTCAAAGAGAAAGACTGAAAGATCAGTTTGATATCAATCAATTTCACTTCTAAGGACTTTTTGTATAATTATATTCATAATAGGAACGCATTTTTTGGTTACATAATATTTACTTATCCAACAAATCTAAATTGTACATAATTCTGAGGCAATTTATATGGTTTTTGGGTGAAATGAACACGGATGGCTTCTCAGTTTCATTTGATTTCCCTTCTACTATAATTCTTTGTACCATTTGTCTTGATACTTTTGTTGCTTGAACTAACGTATTCAGCACTCACTGTTCCAGTTCCGGCACTGTTTTGTAAAAATAAATTGTAATCCTTGAATACAATTTCCCCTCGCCTGACTATGAACTACTGTATCTTTTTCTCCTAAGTTGGGAATTTTAAAAGAAAATAACTGTATTGAAATATTAAAAATTTAAATGACTGAATTTATAACAAAGCCTTAAATGAAAACAACACAACAAATAATAAAAATAAATCACAAACAGCTTTTTACTTTATTAAGTAAAATATACACCACAATAAATGTTTCTATAATAATCATTTCTAGAATATAATTACAAGCAATGTGCGACATGATTCTTCGCACAAATGATGTAGATTAAAAATAAGTAAACAAAATCCTTAGAATTGCGTGTTGTGTTTACAATTCATAAATAGCACATAGTCAAGTTTAATTCTACTATTATTAATTGCTGTAGAACAGGAAGTAGGCTTAGATAACATCAATATATAATAAGATATAGAAAAAAATCAACAATTACATATGCTACAACAAGTTTTCTATATATTACCACAAAAGATATAGAAAATGATAATGTTTTAGTTTGTTAGTAACTGAGGCTAATGTATGCAAAATGCTAGTATATAGGCTTTCAATCCTTACATCAACATACGTGCCAATATAACATATATGGTTGTTTTATCTATTTGTTTTGGTTATTTTATATTTATGGTTTTTTATCATCTTTATCATTAATTCAAATTAGATTATTATAATCTAAAATTTCTGTATTATAATCTAAATTTAATTCTTTGTTTATTATAATCACAAAAGTTTGTAACATGTTTGTAAAACGTGTAAAGTAATCGTGTAACATGTAATTGAGTAACATGTTAAAGTAATCTCTAAGGTTTTTTTTATATAATTTTTTTGTTACTTTGTTTTGGGATTTATATTTATTTTAGATTACTTTATTTTTTGCAATTTTTTCCATGGTTTTGTTGGGAATCCACCTTGACTTTTTAACAGTTTGATTTAACTCTATTATAATTAAAGCAGTTTTTATCTTTTCTATAGTGATAACTAGACCCTTGCCACTATCCCTTGAAAAAAAAAAAAACCTGATCAAATTGTTCTTTTCTAATCTGTTAATGTTTACTTTTCTGAATACCACACAACCTACAAAAGTTCGATGTTTAACTAGGAAGCAGTATTGAGTCTTTCTTTATTCATCTTGACTAGTTTCTTTCTTATCTACTTGGCTTGGTCTTAATGGATTATGTTGATTCTTATCGGCAGTTGCTCTTTGCTTGCACTTACTCCAACTACATCAACAAAGTAGTATGTCAGTTCATTATTTCATGTATACAATATTTGTTAATTGGTTTTATTGTTAAGTATATTTATTACATGAGATTAATTTAACTAAATAAAAAAATAACAATGCAGTACTTAAAAAGATTCCTTATAGAACTGCTTTTAAATTAACTACATTACAATTTACACAACACTAAATTTAAAAATTATTCTGAAATTTTTCAATATGGTATGTCATTTGTACTAAGATTCAAATCATTTATTTATTGTATTCACACAGTAATTTAAACACATTTCAAATCCTACTTAAAATTCAAACATTTCATTTTGAACTACAGTTAGTTTTAAAAATAAAGCTGATGTCTGTTTCACAATATAGAAACCAGTAACAGTTTTTTACCTGTTTCTTTGCTGTTGCGTTATATAGGCAAGTATGTAATAAAGAAAAAAAACCTTTTCATATCCTACTGTATTAAATTCATAAAATGTTTAGACATAAATTTAAAACTAATAAAGAAAAACATCAAGCTATGGTTAACCTGGGTGTCTAGTATAATCAGGGTATTTTGAATTTAGAAAATACCTTTTTAAAAAAAAACATTTTATAAAATTAAGATTTTTTTAATGAGGGTCATTCTTACCTTTTTTTGAATTGTTCACTATTCTTATCACAATTACTTTTCTTTATGGAATCAGATTTATGTGTTATCAATTGGATACATTTTTCTTTAGTAGTTTCAACATCACTATGCTCAAAACACATTAGTTGGCTAGTAGATATATCACTGTTATGCTTCATATCAGATCCTGAGTAAGCATTATCACAATCTTTATTTTTATGCACATCATGATCACCTGCACAAGTTTCTTCAGGGAACGTAACTAAAGACTCAAGTTTTTCTCTCATATCATAAGCATCTATTTGTGACTCAGAACTAGTAATAATGGTTCTTTCCTCTGATAAAGAATCTGGTTCTTTGTATTTAAGTTCTACCATCACAACAAAATCTCTGTTGTCATCAGACTGATGCTGTGCATCCAACATATCTGAACCCATTTTACTAAGGACAATTACTCCTCCATCATGAACTGTTAATGTTTTCTCATTTTTAGAACCATCTGTTGGCCATAAACAACTGGGTGTCTGTTTAATTACACAAGTCTCCACAACTGTACCTTTGTTTTCCTATAAAACAATAACACCACTACTTAATGTCAACAAATAATTCTGTAAAAAGAAAAAACATTAATTTGTTTAATGTAGACCTCATAAATCGCTACTGAAAATAATTAATTAATTAATTCTCTGAATAAAATGGTAAGCTTACACACTGCAATTAGTTCTAATCATTAACATTTTAATTTCTGTACTCAACATTTTTTCTTTAAACTTCCTGTCACTTTTGATTAACGAAAAATCTTCCAGTGAATATCTGCCTGCATTAGACAATGACAATAAGAAAATGTGCCAATACTGAGAGAAATGATGTTATAAGGTTATTATGTACCCAAAACAAATAAGTTTGTAAATTTTATGTTAGTAATTAGAGTATGTACTTTCTCTAATCACAAAAATAAATCTTCTTCAAACAACTCTTCAATTTTACTCCTTTCCTATAGAGACTAATAAGAACAACCTTTGAAAACAAAACCAATTTTTGCATATCACAGATTTTTTAAACCGTATTTAAACTAAGAAACAATTATATAGAAATATATTTCTGGTAAATAATATTTTCACTACACATATCTAAATCTGTAAAAAATTTATTTTATTTCATTCTTAGATTTACACAGGGAAACAACTACTTTATATTTTTGCAATATGTAATGATATTACATCATGAAAAATTGTATTATGACCTATCTTTCTTCCCACAAGTCAGATATGGAGAATAAATCCATAAAAACTACTTAATTTGTAATTAACATTTTTATTTATCCCTACTATGCTCATAATATTGACCATAACTCTACTGATTATTTTACACAATATATATTTAATATAAACTGTTATTATCATTATATTCTGTTATTCTTTTATAGTAATATGCAGAATTTTATTGTTAAAATGCTTTAAATTTATTAAACAACTTATTTAGAAGTAACAGTATTTAATAGTTAAATTATTTAAATGCAACAGTTTATTACTTAAATTAATATAATAATAATTATAAGTGTTCTGCCCAAAGGCAGGTCTACACAAGGCTGCCCATCATTCTGCTCCATTCTTCTCATTTTGTAGTAACTTCCTTCCCTTTTTATGTTGTCTTCCAGCTTCATTCGTTTCCGACCTTTTGTTTTCCTCCCTGTTACAAATCCCTCCAATGCAGTCACCAGCAGGTAGTCATGTCTCAGCCAATGTCCTAACCAATTGCATTTTCTTCTTTTTATTATTCTGATAAGCGCCTTCTCTTCTTCTACTTTATGAAGTACCTCCTCATTTCAAACTCTCTCCATCCAACTGATCTTTTCCATCCTCCTTCAAACTCACATTTCAAAGGCTTCCAGTCTTCTCCCTCCACCCTACCTATTAGTCCATGTTTCTGCCCCATAAAGGGCCACACTCAAAACATTTTACAAGTTTTTTCCTTGGTCGCAGAGTTAGTTTGCTACACAGCACTCTCCTCATTATGGCGAATGCTTCCTTTGCCCTAGCAATTTGTACTTTAACTTCCTGATCACACTTTGAATCTTCTCTTATTGATGCATTCCAGGTATCTGAAAGATGCCACTTGCTCAACTTTATTACCCTCAATTCTAATTGCTGTCCTTTTGGTTGATTTATTAATTATCATGCTTTTTGTCTTCTTTATATTTATCTTCATCCCAAATTTGAAGGATTTCTGGTCTTTTATCTACTTCGTAAAGTCCTTCCACATATCGTTTCCATCTACTTAAAACCTTGTTCTTTCCATCAACCACTTACCCATCTTCTGTCGCCATTTCCATCCTAATTTTACTCTTTCCCCTTATAAATACCAGTTCTACAACTACTCTACACATCTCTTCTAACTTCCCTAACTTCTCCAATTTCTAAATATCCTCACATCTTTCCATCAACCATGTTTGCTATGCCCTTTCTGTCTGTCTTCTTAATTCATTATTTAGTTTCCTGTATATCTTCTTGCTCTTCTGTTCTGACATTCTTCCACATTCTTCTCCGATACATATACATTTAAATTAAATGTAATTAAAAGTTTATAGATAAAGGTATGGGGTATTTTCTAACTTACCAACAGGTAAAAACAGCCATTTTCATTATTTATACTATAAGCTGTAGCATTCTTCTTTTACACCATACAGAGGTCAAAACGGGTTTTTTGAAAAGCATAAAGATGGAACTTCATCTTAGTGTACACAAAATTCATTTTGTTACACAACAAAATCTTGTAATGTTTACTCAAGTTATGTTTACAAATTGTTTTGTTTTCAAATGTTGGGCCCAAAATAAGTAATAAGGGCTTAGTAACAGGCTTATTTTTTACCTTTTAACCTTTACCTTTATAAGTACCAGTAGTACTTATAAAAAAAAAATTGGACTATTATCGAGTGTCCTTTATTAAAAAAAAAATGGCCACCAAACTAAGATTTTTAAAATGTCTCATTTTTTGTACCCAAAAGCCAAAAGTGGGACAGGTGGCAAAAATCTGAAATGTTTACAGCAGAAAGTACTTTTTATGTTCTTTAAAACTATATAAAGTTTATTTTGTTATTCAAAGAAGTTGATAAGTAATGAAGCCATCAATACTGCTAAAAACACTGTTCCTTCTAACCATGAACAATGTACCCGAATAATTCACAGCATATATTTTTTCAGATAATAATATACAAAATATTTTGCTATGTCTATAATAAGATAGTTTATATTCTAGACAGTTTGTTACTTAAAATATGACTCATAGATGCAAACTCATCACGAAATGGAATAGATATGCATGGACATGAATGTTAGCGTAATCCTGAATGTAAATACTGTAGAAGGCTCAGTTACTATTTTGATTTTAATGTCATATGTTGTATTGTTGCTAGTTCTAATACTGTGGTTAGATAATGTACACTAGTTTATAAAGTAATTTTATTAGCAGTGAACTTCTCTTTTATGCAATATCTTTTATTTTTAATTTTATTAATTAGAGAAATTTTTATTTTAGCTGTGGAGAAACTGGGATTTGACAAAGTGAGGTGCAATTGGCAGTTTTATAATTTATAATAACTGTATTGTAACTGTAAGAATTCTTGCAGTTTTAAGGATTATAGACATCCACATTGAAACAATACGTGACAAACTAACTTACAATAGATTTTCAGTATTGCATGATATTTTAGAGTTTACTGAACAGCAAATAACATTGATATCTTTAAGAAGTGGGTGTACTGAAACAAAAACAAAAGTACTTTTCATGAAATTGAATATTTAGATAAATATATTTTCATATTAATGGAAAAAGTTGCTCTGACCCATTTGGCTGTCACACTAAACTGGTTAAGAAATCTCTTTGACACTTTCAACAAGCAATCTAGATTTAAAATTAATTCCAGGTAGAGCATTGTGTACAAAATGAAAAATAAAAAACTACAAGATAATAGAGAAAAGCAAATCGGAATATCAAGATATATTTGAGCTTCAATGTGTTATAATCGAGTCAGTGAATAAAATTTGTTCAGCACTTGGCATTCCCCCTGATAAGGTTTAAAAATTATAGAGCAGTGCAAAGGAACCAATTTAAAAAAAAAAATTAAGTTACAAGAATACCAAGTCAGTTGCCAGTAAATTAAACGATTCCTTTGACTTAAATATTTCTACAGAAGAAACTAGTTTATTACCACAAAATTATGCTGGTGTAGATAGGGAAATATAAAGAATTAATCATACAAATAAAGGATAAAATGAAAAGTTACATTAACCCTGGAAAAAATTAATATTTTATGTTTATTACCAAGCAGCTAGAGCATTTAAAAAAATTCAAAATGAGTTTAGTGTTAGTATCTAACCTGTTAATTCAAATAGTAAGTTAAACAAGTGGAATTTTGCCACAAATTGGCAAAAAGAAACCCAATTACATAATTGATGAAAATGTTATTAAATGTGTCCAAACTTTTTACTAGAATGATGAGCACAGCCGAATGATGCCAGGCAAGGAATGTGTCTCTGTAATACAAGCTGAAGGGAAGAAAATTAATATTCAGAAAAGGCTTATCTTATGCAAATGAGATAATCTTAAAAGAATTGAGATGATCTTAAAAGAATCGTACACAGACTTCAAAGAAAAACATAATTTAAAAATTTGTTTCAGAAATTGTCTAATTTAAGAGCTAAACTTTGTGTTTTGGCTGGTGGGTCAGGTTTGTGTGTCTCACCCGCCACTCACTCTGTCTGTGTGTTTGCCACCCACCAAAATGTAAAAACTCATGTTATCTCTAAACATGAAATTTGATTATAAAATTCTCCTTTCAACCATGGCATGTAATATAAAAAGTAAAACATGCATGCTGTCACAGTGTGAAAAATGTCCAGGCACTAATGAAGTGCTCAGATTACTGCAAGAGAACTGGGATGAATATGATTCTGAAATTATCTTCAAGCAGTAGGGTTTTGACCATTGTGAACTAATCAAATTCTTCCATTTCAAGAGTACTTAGATAAACTTACTGAACATTTAAATAATCTAAAAAGGCATCATTTTGTTGTGAAGGAACAAGTTAATTTCCACAAAATTTAAAAGGAAAAGTTGTTGAAGGGTGAATGTATTGTATTGGGAGACTTCTCTCAAAATTTTCCTTTTGTGATACAGGATGAAGTCCACTCACATTTTGGTCAAAAACTTATGCCTCAGTACATCCATTTCTCATACATTTTAAAAAAGAAGGAAAATTACAAAGCCAAAGCTACTGACTAATTAGTGAGTACTTAAAGCACAATATTACATCGTTCTTCTGCTTCCAAAAGCAAGCTATAAATAAAGTAAAAACACTGTTACCACTAGTTAAACAATTTTTTTTTATATTTCTAATGGCTCCTCTGCCCAATATAAAACAAAAAAAATTCATTAATTTGTGCTACCATCAGCAAAATTGCAGCTGAATGACATTTTTTGCCTCATACCATGAAAAAGACCACGTGATGGTATTGGTGGAACTGTAAAAAGGGCTGCGATTAAAGCAAGCATTAAAAGGGCGATCAATAATCAAATCACTGACCTTCTGAAATGTACAATTATTGCAAAAAAAATATTAAAAATATAACATTTATTTTCTGCTCTAATAAAGTTGTTCAAGAGAATGAAGAATACCTCAGTTCTTGTTTAAGATAATCACAATAGTCCCAGAAACAAAAACCTTTCACAATTATATATCAACAAGTCTGAAATGTATTCTGAAAGTCTGAGCAACCTCTGAATCAGAAAAATTTACGTTAGTATTGGTACACAAGGGCATTAGTGTTTCCAATTGCTTTATAGGTTTACCAAAGCCAAAATGTAAAAATTATGTCTCCTGTGTATAAGATGGCAAGTGGTGATTAGGCGAAGTCGTTTAAGTTAAAATACATGAAAATACACACTTTTTCCATCCATACACACTTTTTAAGAAATCATTGAGGGATAATCAAACATGGGTTTAACTGGAAAACATTTTAAAGACTCTCACACCTTTAGAGCTTTTTCTATCAACTACTGGAAGCAGACACTACACCAAAGATGAATGAGGACTTCAGTTCTACTCATTAAAAAAATGGCAGAAGCGCTAACTTATGTCAGTTACGTTTGTTATCATAAAGTGTAGATTTATTCATAACTTCCAATAGCAACAAGGTAAAAGTGAATTGAACAACTTGTTAATGTATTTGAATTGTTTATCACTTTGTAATTAACTATTTATTACTTATCAATTTATTCATTCTAATGAGTTTAGTTGTAATTTTTATAATCTGAAAAAAAAAAAAACATTAGTATTTTTGGATATGTTGTTTATGGTTTGAAGGAATAGTGTTTTTTAGCAGTTTTGTGGCTTCATTACTTGTCAATCCCTTTCAGTAACAAAATAATTTTATACGGTTCTAAAGTATATAAAAAGTACTTACTGCCGCAAACATTTCAGATTTTTGCCTTCTGTACCACATGTGGTTTTCGGGCCCCAAAAATGAGACTTTTTCAAAATCATACGATTTGGTGGTCATTGTTTTTAATGAAAACTCGGTAACAGTCCAATTTTTTTTTATACCTAAGAATAAAAGAAAAACAAGCTGTTATCGTGAGCTCCTCATTATTTATTTTGGGCCCAACATTTTGAAAAACAACAATTTTTAAATGTAACTTCAGTAAATATTGCAAGTCATGTAACAATATGAATTTTGAGTACATAAAAACAAGTTCCATCTTTACTCTTTCCAAAAAGCCCTTTTTGAATCCCAATGCGATGTAAAAAAAAAAGAATGCTACAGCTCATGGAAAAGGTGACGAAAATGGCTGTTTTTACTTGTTGGTGATTTAGAAAATAGTCTATTACTCAAGAAAAAGATTTTTTAAAAGTATAAAAAATTATTTTTTTTTGGCCACTACAAGGCAGGTAGTTATCATACCTAATATAATCAAAATCAAAAATAGTGATGCACTGATCATTTGTTGAATTAAAATGGAATACCCCAAAAGGAAAATGGGAATAGTAAGGAGACCTGGATAAAATGAAGAAATCCCATAATACAAACAATAAAGGAATAAGTAGGCTATTATGAGGAAGTAGGCCTATTACAAACAGACAAGAAACTACAGGTAACAAGAGAAATGCTAAAGAAAAAAATTGGAAGAAAGAAGGCAGTTTAAGAATAAGACAGGGGAGGATGAAAGAGCAACGTATTGCAAGTTGAACAATGAGTTAAGGAGGGAAACACCAAAAGCTAGGAATAGGTGGCTGAAAGAGGACTATTATGATATTAAGGATCTTGAAAAGAAAAGAGTGTACAATATGATGTATATGAAGATGATGAGCATTACATGGTTAAATGAAATAGGGTGTGGTAAAATTAGAGAAACTGAGGATAAGGATGGTAACATGGTATATCTGGAAAAATATGTAAGAGAAAGGAAGGAATATATGCAGGAGTTATATGACATGAGAAAAATCTGAGTGATTAAACATAGAAAAGGAATGGGAAATAGCTGAAGAGGGTGTAGGACCATTGATATTAAAAGCGAATTACAAAAAGCAAATAAAGAAATGAAGAATAAAAAATTGACAGGACTTTCTACAGAATTTTATAAGTGTTTAAATGAGGAAACAAGGTAAGAAATAGTTGAACTGTGCAATAGGATATAATATGCGAAAATGGCCTGAAGACTGGTGAAAATATTGATAACAATTCCAAAGAAAACTAGTACCAGAAAATGTACAGAACACAGAACAATAAGTATAATAGATTATGCTGCTAAAAAGATATTGTAATAGTCCTAAATTGGAGGTTGGTAACAATAATGAAAGAGAATGCTGGAGAGAAACAGTTTGGCTTTAGGAAAGGCAAAGGACCACAGATGCTACTAGGCTACTAATTATGGTTAGAGGAATGAATCTATACTTTATAGATTTGAAAATTAAGTTGAAACAAAAAACCTAGTTTAAAACCTATCGGGTGGGTTAAAAACAAAGCAATATGAGCACATTTATATGAACTATTTGCTTTAAACAATTCTTAGGAATAACATTAAGATACAAGGTGTCTCTTGAGGAAAATGACAATCCAGAACAAAAAAAAAAATTATACATGAATGTAGAACTGAAAAATTTACTACAGTGTGTGGTAGGATTGGAGCACATATGTAACTGAAAAGGTGAGGCAATAGCAAAATGAATGACATATACTGCATTCTTCAATGAAATAAATGGTAGGGGCCACAAATTTGTATGACAATAATAATTGTACAATTAAATAAACAAGTAGTAATAAAAAAAAGATACTGCAAAAAAAAAAAAATTATTCATTTTCACATTTTACTTAGGTGAAATATAAATAAAAAGGTGTAATAAGAATTTACGACTCCATGTACATTTATATTAGATATTTTAAATTATGAATGTTTGATCATGTAAGCATGATCTTTCTTCTCAATCTTATATATCACTAAATGAAATCTACTTCTATTGCTGCTGGAATTAACTTACTTACCGATAGTATTTTTATATAAACATTTTATGCAATTATTATAGAAAGCTAAATGTCAATGGGATGACACATTAACATTTATTGCCCTGATAGAGAGAGAGATCTATACATCCAATTATGGTCAGCTAGAAATGTTGCAATTTATAGATCGATACAAAAAATAATTCTCAAGGTCTTTTCAAATTCATAGATTTGCAGATGTGTCACTGAAAGGTTATGAGAGTTAGTTATATATATGTCAAAGTTATTTATTCTAAAGATTTCATCCAACTTACTCTGTTACAAGTTAAGGGTTTCCCCACTCGAACAGATTTCCCTATCAACAGTGGAATTATGTGCTTTTTTGCCACTAACTTGCTTCATTAAGTATTTATATCTTTGAGCACTCTCATTGATGAGGTTCATTTATATGCTGATTTCCTAATTGCAACCATTGATTCTCAGCGAGTCATTAAGGTGGAAAATATTTATCTCTTAATTACTTTTCGGAAATCCATCAGTTTAACTCTAATGCCAAGTGACATCACATTAATTCATCTCACAATCCTGCTGATATATTGACTCAAGGTTGTTTCTCTGAAAAACTTCAGAAAATCAATTTATGGTGACATGGTCCCTTTTTGGTCATTTCCTAATGAATTTGCTTATTCATCTCTGAATGTGATCTAGAAAGGTCTAAAGCAAGTCAGTTCTCATTTTCTATTATTAATTAAAGATGTTACTGAGAATTTTTGTCTCTAACTAAATTAATTTGAACCTTTAATTATTGCCTTAGATTTAGTCACAATGTAAGGAAAAGCTCCTCTAATAAATAATTTATACATTAATTACTAAAGAATTAAACCACTTAATGATCTTATAAGAATTTCACAATTGAAATATCTTAACTTAGAAATCAATAAACTACAAAGTAATCATCAAATTAATAAACAAAGTAAATTATTCTCTCTCAAACAAGACTCAAATGGCATGCTTTGTGTAGGTAGTCATCTTATGCCAACTACATGCTGTATCTTCTGATTTAAGAGATCCCAACCATTAAATTCTGGACACTTTCTCATTGAATCTGCTATTACTTCAATTCCTGACCTTGATTTCACTGAAATTTACAAATAGTAAATTCCTAAAAGAAATGTAGCAATGGAGATTTAGTATTGTTAACAGAAAAATACTATTTCCCTTCTACTGAGGAACAGAGTTTAATAATAATAAAAAGCAAGGTCAAACAATTTAGTATATGATGTGAATATCAAAACACCATCTGAAATATTACAGAGACCAGTACACAAGCTGTGTTTGTTACAGACCATAAGAAATTAAATAAATGCTTTTTAACAATCCTTCAATCGCTTCTACATTTAAGGTATCAGTTTTAAATTGATGAATCCTTAATGGCTTAGTAAATCCATTAAAAACATTCAACTTTCTAAGACATTCAACTTTCACATCATCTGCATCAAGCCTTTTTACAACATTCAACTATTACTTTCACGTTATGTTTATGTTTAAATCTACTTATTTTTATGCCGCTACCTATCTATTTTAATTAAAATTTGTGTATTCAATATTTACTTATTCCACACACTTATTCAATTAATGATTATGTTTATTTAAGGCTTAATTATTCTCTACTTACTCAACTGATGGTTATATTCACCCAAGAGACCCAATTAATTCAAGATTATACTTATTTAAAGTCTATTTATTCTTATTATTTATCCCGATCAAAACTTATTATTAAAATGCTTTCTTAATTACAGATGGTTACTGGCATTAATTAATTTATACAAGAATTATCTGTTCTAAAATCACTTATTAAAAACTTTTTTATTAAAAAAAAAAAAAAATTATTAATGAAGAATTGTATTTGTGGTTGAATTATTTAACTATTGCATATGTTTACTAATTTTACTGTTGCTATTTACTGTTTATACATGTAAATATTTATGAATCATATGATTTTTTGACAGTTTTGATCTTATTTTTTTTATGTTATTTTTCTTTTACTCATTAAAAGGGTCTTTATAATTTATTGCCCAGCCAGATACAAATTGTATTCAATTTAGATTGGTACAGCATGAACTCTTAGAATGACATGATAAATTTACATGTTATCATTTAGTGAATAAATACAATCTAAAACAAAATATGTATACTTTATCTTAATGTACCTTTACCTTTTATGGTGTGAGGTATTACCTTTTCAAAGGAATCCAAAGGCAAGAATTGGATGTTTACAATATTAAACTACTAATATTTTAACAACAAACCAAATTTATTATATATAACAGTTGTGATTAAATGATTAATTCTTTACATAATTTTTAGTGCAGACCATCATAACAAAAAATGATAAAATTTGAAAGCTTTTTACAAAAAAAAAAAAAAAAAAAAAAAAAAAAAAAAAATCACCTGGATAGAACTATGACTGTTTAATAGTGTGTTAAATTTTGACTCTGCTGCCAAACTTAAATCGAATAATTCATTACAAACATCTAATTTTGACATACACGAGATACATATATGTTTTGGCTTAGAATCTTGTTCATCAATCTGAAAAATGTTAAAAAAATATAACTAATTCAAAAAAACTTAATTCCAAAAAATAAGTACAAAATCTGATATTATAAAATGTGAAATATTTTTCAGAAATACAGAAAACAAAAATTATATCTACATTTATACTTTTTATAAATACCTCTCTGAATCACTCACTCACTCGCTTACTTAATATATTATTCTTCATTCCTGTATTATTCACTCCCAGTTCATGAATTTTCCTTAAAACTAATCCTATGAGAGATAAATGCTTCATTCACTAACAAGCAGGATATATCTCTATTTAAAAAAAAATTATCTAAACCTTTTGCAATAGAAGCTGGTAAACTTTTAGTTCTATTTTCACCAGCAAGTGCTATTAGTTTGCTATGAAACTGAAAAACAGATAACTTCAAGATTATTTAAAACCAATTTGGATTTTCTTTTAAATCATTCCTAATGGAGTAAAACAGGAGAAGTACTTTTTCTGAATGTCTGTAGTTAATTTTTAACATATCAAAACAGATGTAAAACTGACACAATCCTAATAATGAAATTGTGTGATGAATGTAATTCTGTAATGAATTCAGGGTTTTGTATTTCTAGTTTACATTTTCAAAGGGCTGAAAAAGTTTTTAATTAATAGTAAAATGCTGCAAAAGTATTAAATATATGAGGGGTTCAGAACCTAAGTGAACTAAGTCCATTTTATATTATTTTGTGGAAAATGCCTGAAATATTGGCATTGTGATCATTAATGACTTATGTACTTATTTTTTTATGCTGTGCTACAAAGAAGTTTCAGATTTAAATATATATGTGGAAAACAGGTAAAAATATTAAACCATACTGTTTTTGTTAATATAAAATATCTAATTTTCAGATTTGGTTCGTTTGGTAGTGAAAGAACGAACAACAACAGAACACAACTTTTACTGCTATAATTTGTCATAATCAAAATACGATATTTTACATTATTAAAATACACTATCAAAACAATAATGAGAATAAAATTTAAATTATCATTAAATTGAGCAACTTGTAAACAAATTCATCATTATGTAAAATTCTGTTTCATCTATATCATTTTGAGACCTAGTACCAATTTCAACAGAAAGATTCTTATAGAAAGAATTATGCACAGCTAGTAGTGTAAAAGGCAATCACATCCTTCTTCTATGCTTGTGTGACAGATTGGCAACAAGAATACAACTGAGGCTGATTAATATGAAACAAAAACTACGTAACTGTCTTCCATGTTGTGATAGTTTTTGTAAATTAACTTTATAAAATTAAATTCCTTCATTTAATGTTTGTTTGAAGTGAAGCAAGAATTCTCTCCCCCCCCTACCATGAATACTCTTAACCAACGCATTTTCAACAAACTTAAAATTTTCCCCTCAAGATCATACTTTCAGTTACTGCTTCTTCAACTGGTTTTGTTAATAAAATAATTTGATCAAAATGAATTTCTTGAACTTGGAAAGGAAGATGCTTGCAGATTGTTTGTTCAATAATATGAATCCACACCTCAGGAGAATAATTTTTTTTGCTTGCTCCTTCAATAATTCCAAATTCCCTATTGTTTGGCAAATAGCTGTGACCAGAAATCATAAATTTGTGATTGATAACATCAGCTTGTATTTCACTGCTTTGAAGTAATTTCAAATAGAATTAATGCCATCTTCATATTGCGGTTCTGTCCATCTGATGCATCAGAATATATAATAATAACATGTTTATGGGTTGAAGCAAGCAGAATTAAATGTTTTCTAATTACAGAAGAAATGTCTTGCATCTCTTCCTTCTTAGGTTTCATTCCATAAATACATGTGACGATCATCTGTACTAAAGGAATAAACTCCCAAATTCTAAGTATATAAATTTTGTTTGTACTATATTATGCAACAGATTGTTGACAATTTTGGAAAAGGGAGTGCTCTTTGCAAGCAAGAAGTACAATATAAATCAGCAGAAACTTTATCTACCATTATTTAAAGAACTTCTAGTCTGTTCTGCTTTTCGTAAATGTAGCTTCTTTTCATTTAATAATAACCGATTTATGATATTGGCACCTTGTTCTGCATTTATTTTTAAATGTAATTTATCACATGAGTGACAATCATTTTTAGGATGCTTGAAGTACAAACTAAATTTTGCAGAGAAAATTTTATAATAATTTTTTTAAACTGATACTTTGTTTTCCTTTTTACATTTATCAAGATCCAAACCATATATTTTGTGCATATTTACTTCTCGATGGAGATACTTTCTGCCAGGATTGTCTGTTTTAGAATAATGACTGGTGTAACTTGAAAATGGTTTGAATGAGCTACCATATTGGGGTGATGTCAAGTTTATTATGAGGCTCATTCTCATGTTTTCCTCTGCTGTCAATCACATCTGAAATCTTATCTTTGGTTAAGCATCTGTAGAGGCGACCCCAACTTATTTGAAATGCATTTAGGAAAAACTTTGACATACGTAATATTATATTCATTTAACTAACAGTAATGAGTATTCATATGTTAAACGTTACCTTTTTCTACCACTATCTTCAATCACAAATCCAGGATCTTGTCGGTTTCTTGGCCTTAACTGAGCCACAAAGATAAATTTTATGCTTTGAGTAGTCATTTAATTTCCAAAATTATTGAAATACCTTCAATTTTTGATCAGCAGTCAATTTTCATGAGCAACTTTTCTTATATTTACAACTGAAATCCAAATTACACATTTTAGAAGGCATAACCTTACCTGAATTAGCAGACATATATCGCTCACCACTGTCTCTTTTCTTCTTCCAAAAACTCTCATTTAATTTTCTTTCTCTTCCTGTTGCACTATTATTTGCTAGGTTTGATGATGATTGCCCGGATGTTTCATCATTCTCAGTCGATTCATTATATACATCAAATCTGTAACAACAAAGTATATACGTTATTAATCTAACACTCTACCTATAATTAATTATTTTAATCATAAAAATAGAAATAAAACTCAGCATTCATGATAAAATATTTATGAAATTATATTACAATCTAACAATTATAAAGTTAACTTCAAAACTAAAAACAATAGTCAAATGGTACATACCTTCAAATACATCAGAGACGACAAAAATGTGAATCTGGAATATAATCTTCATCTGATAACACGTTAGAAGCAACACTGTGCATTCACTGTCTATTATTTTTCCAAAATATCTCTGCTTGAACATAAAACAAACTTGGAATATGCATAAACAACTCAATGTGAACTTGGTTCATTATGGCAATGAATCTTATAAGACAACCACTGCATAAACAAAAAACATACTCTGATGGATTTTGATATGGGAGTAAATTATATACAAATGGACTTAGTTAACTTTGATCATGAACACCTCATTAATCCTCACTCATTCACCATCTCTCCCATTTCCTCAATTGCTACAGAGCTGAAATTTTACATACTTAGATATAATAAGATCTTTGGACCTTATGTTCTAAAACATTGATAAAATAGTATCCACAATTGCAAATTTGTTTTTTTATTTTTGAGATTGTATACCCTTTGGCAAAGGTATATTTGGGACTAGCAGTTTATATTGCATTTATGAATATCAATATAGCTGTATTCGAATTACAGTGTCACAAACATAATGCAATAAAATGTAACTATATATCTAGCCAACACTTGTCTAGAGATAAATCCTGACATCACCCTTATTCTGGTTGTTGAACTATATGATATATGTTATTTAAGTTGTCTTCTCTTATTGCAAAAAAAAAAAGAAGAAACCACTCTCAACCTTTATAAGCAGCCAGAAATTTGGTCAACTAAGCCTGGAAGAAAAAATCAATGTTTAAGTGTATTGACAACTGCAATGTGTTCAACATTCTCTTGTGTTGCAGCCATTGATTGGAACATTTGATTTAAATCTTCTTTCAACGTGGATCTAGCACAGTCCTTCTCATATAATCAGGGAGATTTAGCAGTTTAGATACTCCTACAGATCTCTCTTTCTCTGTTTGGCCTCCAGAAGAACTACTGTAAGGTATTATTTCAGGGGATGATATGTATGAATGTAAATAAAGTGAATGTATAGTCTTGTGCAGTCTCAGGTTGACTGTTCCTGAGAAGTGTGGTTAATTGAAACCAACCGCCAAAGAACACCAGTATCTACAATCTAGTATTCAAATCTGTGCAAAGTACTGATCTCTGTGGTGGAGTGGTAGCATCTCAGCTTTTCATCCAGAGATCCCGGGTTTCAATCCTGGTCAGGCATGGCATTTTTCATATGCTATAAATTTCCATTTCATATTCCATGCACTCCTGCAGATATAATATTTACAAGATGCACAGCAAGAATGATCTTGGTAGTAAAATAAGTAGCTGAGATAATATTCTCCATTGGCTGCAGTAATGAATAATTGCTTCAAGCATGGAATATTATCTGAAGATCTCACATGTAGTTCCTACTTACAAGAATGACAATTCTGAGGGCCTGGACAGTTTCAAGCATATGTCAAGATGTTGATACCAGCTCACTCTTCTAAGGTGTTAGAAAAAAATCATAAAGAGGCAACTTGTGAATCATCTAAAAGGCAACAAGCTGTTTGTTAACACTCAACATAGGTTTAGGAATGATATATCATTCCTAAACCTATTAAGGTTCATAAGCCTATTAAGGTTCATATATTAATTATAGAAATGATATATCATTTCTAAACCTATGTTGGGTGCCAACAAACAGCTTGTTTATTTATAAGTAATTATTTAATTTGTAAGTACTCTCATAACATTGTGTAATAGAATGTGTGATCTCAGTAACACAAACACGTTTAGTTATAGCTGTAGCTATAATTCTTTTAAAACAAAGGATTTTATTTACTCATTTGATATTGTGAATAAATGTAGTATCTAACTTGTCTTTGAGTGAGGAAGAATTGTGATACTGCCATATATGATTCACAAACTTCATTAAAAAAGGCAGATCTTAATTTGAATCATCAAAAGCAGAATAAAGTGTACATTCTGAATTACCATCTACACATATTACAATAATTAAACAGCAGAAGATGAAGTGCATTTGGAAACTGAAAATTTGTCTAACTCCAACATCTTGTTTTACTTGAGCAACTAAATGCTGCCAGGTTGCAAGCATAAAAAGAACAACTTGTCATCAATAGAATATCAGCTATATCTGACACAACATAGTTCGAGTTCAATTATAGCTAAATAATAGTGTTTCCTAGTTTTTCCTGGCATTTTAACTGATCTTTTTTTCTGATGTCATCAACTTTGTTTCCATCAGCAAATTCTTTGTAGGTGTCTTCTACATTTTCTTCAGATTATTCAAAATTATCCTGTAAATATTTTCTAATAATTGGTAACATAGTGCAACACATAATTATTTCTGAACTTTTTCCAAAGATTACTTTGTTTCCTAAAATTGGAACCTTTGCTTGAGACGATTGGATACTCTTTCAACTGTGAGACTCTCCTTAATGTTAAAAAGTTCCTGTTTTCTGTTGACAGGATTTTTAAATGGTATTAACAATCACAACGAAATTCCACACCCACTGTCTTCAAGCAAGCAGAAATTACCTTTTAAAGTGTGACATAATCTGATATACTGAACTCAAAGTCCAAATTCTGGAATCATGTACGCTTCCAGACCACTTAGCGTCTACATTAGTAATCATTTCAGTTAGGTCACTAGTGATTAGCACAATGCGGCTTGCAAATCTTTTTCTGTTAATATAATTGTCTCCAAATGCAGATAACTTTTCAATCCGACAGGGTTTGCAACCGAGCACCAATAACTATCGGTATCTGAAATCTGTTAGATCACTCCTCTCTAGCTACTTCCTTTGCATATATAAGTTGGATGGGAATTTGATCCATAAATGTGTTTTCTCATTTATGCTGTTGGCTATGCTATTTATAATCATACAGACTGTTCAGAGGTGAACATCAAAATCATGCGCAACTGCAGTTTGAAATCTGTTGTTGCTTACGAATCACAGAAATATTTCAATTTCCTGATGTGAGTTTAAAGCTCCTTCTCTAGTTTAATCTGCTTTTTCAAAAAAATGAACTAGAAGGTAATCTATGTTTTCATTTTCAAACAGCAATAAAGTCTTTGAATTGTGGCTGACATTCTTTTTCTCCAACTAAGTCTACTCTTTTCGAAATCATATAAACCCTGCCATATGTCTCAAATTAAAATGCAATAGCCAATGCTGAAAAACCAAGTATTATCAATTGCTACCTTAAATATAAATAAGAATTAACTTATTCATTTAAGTCAAATGTTGTTCTTATATAACTAAAAATATGACATTACTGGAAAAATTCACTTATAAGGTAAGTAAACACTAATTAAGTTATAAGTTTACTTATTGAAAAGAACTAAACTTAAAAGAACACTTAATTTTTAAGAATTCCTTCTTATTATTTAATTAATTATAAGTAAGAACTTAAAATGTTATAAGTACAATAAGAAGTTAATACTTTTTTTATTCAACAGACCCAATCATGAGATTGGGTCTATATGCCTAACAGTGTTCACGTATTCCGACAGGTAGTCTCTGAACAGTAGTTAGCTATTTTTATTTGACAGACCCAGTGATATGTACATAACCAAAATGGCCAACTTATCTGCATCGTTTCCCATGCTCATGGCAGAAATTTTCACAAGCTGCAAATTTTATATAGGTTTTGTTTTGAAAATGGAAGGTGTTGTTGAAGTGTTAGAAATAAAAAAATGAAAATGTTAAAAAATTATAGGATATGGCACTAAAATGAAAATTTGATGAAGGTGAATTACAGGATCATTTCAATAAGTTTGAAAAACTCATTAAAGAACTCGAGGTTACAATGTATAATGTTGACAAAATTTGTTACAACACTGTTTGTGTTGTAAGAACACTATTGTGTTGGTGTTACAGCCAACACTATCACTATCGTGATATCGTTAGTGTTACAACACTATTGAAACAATAATGAATGACAACACATCTTACATATATGGAGATGTAGAAGCAAGGCTGCTGGATGTAGAATTTATAAATAAAATTAAATTCCACAGCAGAAGATATAAGTAATTGTTCTTTTTCATCTAAGAGAGTACAAAATTAATAACATAAAAATGGACAGGCTATGATAGTGGAAGGAAAGGAAAGACTGCCCATCAAAATAGTCAATGTGAATCAACAGGTATTCCTCATAGCTATTGTAGTCATTCCAGAGGGCGAGGCAGCTCCTGAAGCTGTGGTAATAGTAATTGTAAAGTAGTGGAAATTTAAACATCACAAGATAGGATGATGAAGATGATTAATTATTTGCTTTTCACTGCCAGGGATAGCAAAGAAAATAATGTTTTATTTTCAGGCATGTCAGGTATGGTCGCTGCCAGGGATAGCAAAGAAAATAATGTTCTATTTTCAGGCATATAAGGTTCATAAAACTTATTTTTGATAATGGAACTACATTACTGGGTGTCAAAAAATTTGGAAAAGTTTATGAGCAATTTCAGGTTATAAAATATGCTAAGAGCATAAAAATTGTAAATGGTGAAATTATAAGAGAGACAAAAGGGAGTATGTTTAGAAGCACTTAAAGATATAGCTGAAGCTATTATAAATATAACCATACCCACAATTACTGTCCCAGGAATTTTTTATAGCATCTTATCTGTTAGATAAGAAAGAATCTAAAAGGAAGCAATGTGATGTTACATTAATAGCCAGCAGCCACACTAAATGATCATTTCCAAATGTAGTGCAAATCAAAAAAATTTACGGTGGAGAGTATTAATTACAAGTTTTTATAAACTTCTGTGAACAAAAAGGAATCGCAGAGGGGCACAGTTTATCATATTTACCCCAACAAAATGACACGATTGAGAGAAACAATTTCACTCTCAATGAGTTGAATGAGAGCACTTTTTGCAGAAATAAATAACCAAAGTAACTGTGAGGAGAGGTAGGTAGGTAATAAGATGTTTTACATACCAGCTTAATTGATGTGCAACAAATGCGGAAAAATACCAGCATTTTTTTTTTTTTTTGTCTTCAGTCATTTGACTGGTTTGATGCAGCTCTCCAAGATTATATCCAGTGCCAGTCGTTTCATTTCGTTATACCTCCTACATCCTACATCCCTAAAAATTTGATTTACATATTCCAACTGTTGCCTGCCTGCACAATTTTTCCCATCTACCTGTCCTTCCAATATCAAAGCGA
>JAAAKQ030430100.1:0-24678 GCA_010016005.3 Zanna intricata
AGCGGGGGAATGGAATGTAGGTAGGTTGTGAGCAAATATAAAACAAACCCAGAAAGGTTGAGTACCAATTCACAACAAATAAGTCAGGTACCTGAACAGCTTTTAAAAGGGTAAGCAATTATAATAAATAAAGGAATGACGACAAGTCGTATACCTACGAACAATAGCTTCAAGTGTTGGAACAGAGTTAAAGGTGGGTCTACTGCATTCCAATCCAAAATTCACACACCCGATGAAAAGGTTTTGAACCAATAGAGGTAAAAATAAGAAAATAATAAAACATAAAGGTTTAATCGACCATAGTAATAATAATGAAGAATAAAGATAATAAATCAATCAACCAAACTTAACACAATGTGTTAACACAGGAATTTTAAGAATAACAAGTATCTCATGCCAAGATTACTTAGGAAAATAATGAATTCATTGGTTTCCAGTTACTTTATACACTAAACCGGAATTTATTGTTGCATACCAGTATACCAACTCACGGAAGTGTATTTAACATTTAGCACTTCAAGAGAAATTCTCTTCACGTAAGAAATTGGTCATATAGAGGAGCTTTATTATTTTTAAAGAAAGCAAAAAAAAAGCTGCTTTATCTTGTAGTTCAGGTCCATTATTAAGTCCATTAGAGATAAGAGACAAGGATAGATAATGTAAAGTAAGAAACAATTACCCTCCTTTTATTCAACAATAATACATATTAGATGCTGCCCTTATGCAATCTACACCCTAATAATCTACAGTATAAACACACTATTAATCTAGGGTATATATTCTAAACACTTTAGATTAACAGAATTAATCAAGCTGTCGCTTGCTTCCCTCGTATGTTTAATTATTTTTTCTTTTTTTGACTCTTTTTTTGAATTATTGTAGTATGTAAATTTTATTACATCAGAATTTTATTAATCAGAATTCTTTTTTGTACATTTTACTACTTTCGTACAAGTTTATTATATTAATAATCGTTTTAAAACTTTTTTTTATTACAAAATAATTAATCAGTTATAGAATGGTTTCATAAATACCGCGTGATTCAAAAAGGATTTTTACCTTTAAAAGCATATAAAGATTTATTTAGATAATTTATCGGTTCCACTGAGGTCCTAATTTCATAGAAAAACACATCAAGTTTCCACTATTGCTGTCACGTTTTATAAAAATGGAATCATTTACTGGTGCGGAACATGCGCGTTGTGTATTCTGGTTTCACGATTTGCAGCCATCAACTGCAGTTCAATGTAATATTCATAGAGAGTACAGTAGGGAGCCTCCTGGTAGGCATACAATTTACTCTGGGCACCAAACCTGCGTTGAGACAGGTTGTTCTGTTAAACATACAAAATCACCAGGACGCCCACGCAACCTTGAAGCTGCTATGGAACAACTTAGAGAAAGCTTTGCAAGAAGTCCGAAGAAATCAACTCGACGTGCGTCACGTGAGACTTATTCCACAAACAACTGTTTGTTGCGTATTACGTAAACGATTACACTTGAAGCCATACAAACTAACCGTGGTTCAACACATTCCAAATGATGACAAACTTGCTCGGCTATAGATCTATGTAGAAATGATGGATAGATTTGCAGACAACGATACATTTCTAGACAATGTAATTTTTAATGATAAGTCAAGTTTCACATCAGTTAAGGTAACACCCATAACTGCCGAACATCAGGTAGCTAAAACCCTCATGAAACTTTGCAGCACATTCGTGACTGCCCTAAGTTAAATTTCTTTTGTACCTTAAGCAAAAAAATACTGTACAACTCGTTCTTCTTCCAGGAGGCAACCATTAATTGTATCGTTTATCTGGATATGGTTCAAAATTGTCTAATTGTCTAACTTAAAAATGGAAGCTATATCGAACTAAAGTGAATGTCGGGTGACAAACTTCATGTGATTTTTTATGAATAGAGTTTCCAACCGAATCTGTAAGTTTTCTCAATTAATTTTTATATGCTTTTAAACTTGTGAAGTATTTTTTTGGATTATCCGGTATATATTCTACACAGCTCATCTTTTTTAACTATTGCCTGCAACATTTTTAATTTTTTTTTCAAGAAAATGTATCTAATTGAGTTAAAATTTAAGTAATTCTACTCGCAATAAATAAATTGAATTAATTATATTTTTAATTCGTGTAAGCAGTCTTATTTAGCCTGTGTCGAGGTAGCGTAGAGGATTAGAGTTTACCTTCCGATATAAATGGTTGAAAGTCTGAAATCTGACCGAAGAGATACCATTCTAATTAACGACATATCCTGATCGATCAAACGAAAGTTGTAACAAGCTACAAGTGTACATTCGATACATTTTAAGATTAAAACTGCCTATAAACAAAGTTACATTTTAATATATTTGGTGAATTTCGGATATCATAAACAATTACTCGGTCCAAACAACAGTGTAGTTAGGTTATTTTATATAACCTTACTACACTGTCAAAATAATAGACCATATTTACCGAAAGTAGTTTTCAAGTAAGAGTATATTATTTTAGAACTATGTATCGATAAATTTTAAATTATAAGAACTCTGATCTCATATTAGTAACTTTTCAATTATTTAAAAAAGCGTTTTGATTTGTGCAATATAGTCAGTTTTAAATAACAACATAGGTTTTTTAACAGTAGATATAAATCATTAAAAAAATTTATTAATAAAATTTTAAATAAAAATTACAAATCATTAAAAATAATTATTCTAATTAGTTTTTTCTTTATTAAAATTGGCGTGTGTGTATATATATATATAGAAACGCATTACTTGAACAATTTTTTTTTATATTTTAATTGTAAAAATTTTGTTTAAAATTCAGTATTCTATAACAGACGTGTTAAAAAAAATTAATCTGATTTAATTTAGCTGTCATTTTTATATAGTATTTATCTTTTTTATATAATAATACTTTTTCTCTTCTTCCAGCTAACCTTTAGCCGAACTGAAGAGCTGAGGTACAGATTCATTATCGGATCAGCTTAAAATTTTAGTATATTACACTGTTTAGAACCGACGGAATCAATCATCTGGTCACAAGCATGAAATCTACATTTGAAACTGTCTTCTCAGCGAAAGGGAAGAAATATTAGGGCTTAACATCGACAGGTAATGCAATTATAATTAAAATTAACCTATTACTAGTGAATAACTTAATTTAATTTTTACGCCTTTTCAATCAGTTCCTTTTTTTTGGATACCTAATAAATTTATTTATAGCTTATGTATTCAAGTACAAAAAGCAACCTGTATATTATATAATATTATAATACAAGTAAAATAATAAACTATGATGTATTATTATACCGTTTCAAACTGTTACCTTCAGTCAACTGATCGATATATATATATATATATATATATACCATCAAAATAATACAATTACAATGGTAGTACATAAATTTTACAATTAAAAGTATACATACAAAGTGCTTTACAAACGGCACTAAATAATTATAATAAATTTCAATTAGGCATTACTAGAAGATAACTTCAGCGCAAGTGATACTATCGAATAAATACAATTATTTTATAGTTACCACTCGCATTAAAACAGATTTAAATTAAACATCGATCTACATTAGACATCGATTTACAATTCAGGTTTCGATTTCACACAGCGATAAAATCAGCTGAAATCTTGAATTTAAAATAGGTATAGATTGAATAACTGCAACATTATCAAAACTAATTTATAAAATTTATTTTATAATACAATTTATCCGATATCTATTCCACTACCTTCCTAAGTGTGAAGTTACTTAACCTCGAAAATATAAATTCAATATTTATCTGTATTACCAGTTTGTGACATTGATAATGAATCTTCTCTTACACATAATTATCAATACCGCCGTAACATTAAAACACACTTCACCTTATTTTAACATAAAAAGTATTTAATAAAATATTTGAAAATGAGGCTGTCTCCTCAATTATTCCAAAAATAAACTGGT
Organism: Zanna intricata; assembly: GCA_010016005.3. Classification (NCBI taxonomy): domain Eukaryota; kingdom Metazoa; phylum Arthropoda; class Insecta; order Hemiptera; family Fulgoridae; genus Zanna; species Zanna intricata. The sequence continues at coordinate 3,964 of JAAAKQ030430100.1, forward strand.
TCCGCCAATTTTTAAATCGATAGGATAGGTAATCAACTTGTTGAGCTGAAAATTACTTGTATTTTTGTGAGCTTGCAAGTTAATATTTGAGCAACGTATCTGGCTATCTGAAGAAGTTAATGGGAACAAATACTTTACTGCCAAAATTCCCCTCGTAAGCCTGATATGAGATGCTTATTATCCTTTTATATAATTTAATTTTTAAGGATTCAGTTATTTACATACGATAGCTCGCCTAAAACCATTATGGTTCTTCCATTTATCGTATATACATTTATACAAATGAACAGGAGGTTCAAGATTATTGATAAATTATCAAATCTTGATTAGATTTATTAGTATTTTTACGTAATACACGGTATTATATAATTATTTAATTTCTGGATTATAATAATAATGGTTTTAAAAAATTCTGAAATTGTGTGTTGCAATTCAAATACTTCCAAATTAATTTCTTATCTGATGTTATTAATTGCAACAAAGGAGTTGTATATGGTCCTTGCGGCTTCACTGGAATAGGAAGTACCTCCAACTTCCGACCTTCGCCGCTAAGATTTCATCATTTTATCAGCCGTCTTTATCAAAGAAATAAGAGTGAGGTGAAATTAGAAACCTTACAAGCGTCTAATGTTTATTGTTACGTATCTTCGTAATCCGGACTTTCTTTTAACGAATTGAAGTTATAATAACAAACAGTATTATTTTAACCGATTTCAGAAAAAAAAGGGAAATTCTTAAGTAGAATACTAAAAATAATTCTTATGTACATTTCTTTCCTTAAGTCCATATGTGCCGATTTAGATAACTTTCTGTAAAAAAAAGTTTCTCCTGTGGCTCTTTAGAAATTTTTGAAGTAATTTGAGTGAAATAAATTTTAAACGACAAATTATTTGATCTACAACAATTATTTGACGATTTGAATGATTTTTTGTTTGTTTGTAATCATCCATACTCGCAACTAGTTATGGTATCATTCTAAAGTATAAGGTATAATTATAATTTTCAAGATATTTTCATGCTTAACAGTACGCATATACGAGATTCACACAATGTTACCGGCGCTTTCTGAGCTCATTCTAGTAGAAAAAATAATGACAAACGTTCGTATAAACGTGGGTCCGGAAACGCTCTGTTAGCGAGTTAGGGCCAGCGAAATATTTCGCCCCGATTCCTGCGCAAAGAGTGAAATAAAACCATACTGAAATTCTGGAAACCAGAAATTCTAGGGTCGGGAAGGGCAGCTCCGATGGAGAGGCTCTTCTGCAAAATTTTAGGTAGAAAACTCTCATCTTTGTTGGTAGAAAGACTTTTTTTTCAAATTTTCAGTCATTTTTTTTATTTAAATAAATAAAATTAATCCTCCTCATAAGTTGTTATATCAAATTTCATGTTTGTATAAAAATTTCTTGAGATATAAAGCAAAACAAGAGCCAACATGCTTCCATATTTATAAAATTTGATTAAATTTATAGAGATTATAATGTTTTTGGGTCCGTGATATTTCAGAACATAAATTGCAAAGTTTTATATTTTGTGTATTGTTCCTATGTGTCTAACATATTTGCATAACTATAAATAAATCACTAGCTTTACCGATGAATTTTAAATTTAATAGCTTACTTCATAACTTTGATTTTTGACATATCTTATATTTTTCGTCATTTTTATTTTATATTAGCTTATGCAATTTTATTTCTTTACTGAAATATTTCTTCTCAAATTGGAAGAAACTAAAGAGAAGTACAGTTTTTTATAACTTTTTAACCAAACTAACTTTTCATCCGTATGGAAAGAGATAAAAAAATTCTAGACATGAATCCTAGTATCTATTTAATAACATTATTTACAATATATCCTCACCTGATTTGAATGTTTACGAAATATCTATATTTCAACTATTGATAATTTTTTTACACAATAGCTCAGTTTTATAAGTTGATTAAGAAAATTTATACAGTAACTAAAATTAACAATCATTACGGAGACAGATTAGTATTTAAAGTAAAAAAAAAAACCAAATTATTTTATAGAGAGTGACCTATAAATTTTCCGTACATAGGAAAATAAACATTTTTTTATGAAGGCCATGGTATATCAGGAAAACACACCAAACATGAATCATCTCAAGGAACGTATCACGAACGATATTGCAAGCGTAACTCCAGCTGAGCTTAACATATTGGTGATACGTTCCTTGAGATGATTTGTATTTTTTCTGATACCTGATGGCTTTTAAAAAACAAAATTTTTATTTTTCTTATGCATGGAATCTAGGGTGACATGTTCTTCAGCAGTGGAGGACAAACATCGAAATATGTTTTCAAAACAATGGTAGTTATTTAGAGCATATTATATAAATAAAAATGGTTTCATAAAAATGTTTATTTTCCTAGGTATGGAAACTTACGGGACACTGTATAATTGCTACTAACGTGAAATTACCGTAATAAAAAGAATTAATAAAAAGGACTATATAATAAAAACACTATATAACTTCTAATATGGACTGCTACTCATATGATATGACGTCAGCTAATAAATTATTTTCTTAAAAAATACTTTATTCGTACTAATATGAAATATTTTATATTAGCTTAATATTTTCAATGAAAATATATCTATTGAATATATATTTTAATATTTTATTCAATTTATCAATCCAAATATACCAGTTTTTAATGCTAAAATATAACTATTCTTGAATAAAATAGTTATTACTTGATTAATTAAACGTAATTAATTATTTCAACGTGCACACTGAGCGAAATAGAATAGAAAAAGATTAGATGTTAGCTAATCAGTCAGAATTATTTTTTTTGTGCATCTTATAAAAGGATATATTCGTTTAAAAAGTAATCGAAAAGGGTACTCTCCTTGGATTTTTTCAATTTTTAGAAAAATTTTTAAAAATAAAAAATTACGTATACAACGAGACAAAAATATAAAATGAAATTAGTTTGTTATTCTGTAATGTGTAACTGTTCTAGAGTAATTTCATATATCATTATTTTATGAGTTCTGTACTTGATAAAATTTATATCAGTATAACGTAAAATTAATTTTCAAAAATTTATTAAGCATTCCATCCAACTAGAAATTAAAAAAAGAACTGACAATGAATCTGTTTCTTGGCATTGGTTATTTATTCTTATATAGTGTAAAATAATGATGCAAGAAAATAAACCAAAAGAGGTTTTAAAAATTTTTTTAAAAATCTATATTTTTAAACTTTATCGGCTCCCTCACTCCCAATATTGCTCCAAAGTATTATTTTGCGTCACTTGCACCACTACTATTATGCCTAGGAAGATATATTAAAAAATCGGTTAAAAGAAATGCAATAAATACAATTTTTTTTTCGATTTTTTGGAAAGAAGGAATTTGGAGCAAAATACTTTAAAAAATAGTAAAATAAGCACCCACGCATGTACTGAGCTTAATATACAGTGGGCTTATATTTCCAAAACGCTAAGAAAATTGATCCCAAAAACTACCTACCTCACCCACTGGACATACTGACCTCAAAATTTTACCAACAAATTGTCCCATATACACGAGTTTCTATAAAAAAAATGTCATTAAAATCAGTATATTCAGTCAAATGTTATTAAGCTTCAAACACGCCAACGCCCTACATATATACAAATATTACTCTCACATTTTTTTTTTGGGGGGGGGAGGTGTCTGGTCCATGAAACTTCGAGAAATGCAACCTCATTATTTGACTGATTATCATAATTTTCTCTTTGCAGAATAGCTCTATAGCTATACGATGCCAGTAAATTAATATAAATTTAAGCGACTTAAAATTAATTTTAATTGTTTTATTTCTAGGAAGAAACTCGATAAATATGCGAAGAATCTTTTGTAAATCATCTTTTACAATTTTCATAATTTCAAAATTTATTTCCCTTGAAATTTTTTATAGAAGTATATCTTAATGAATTAAATAAGAAAAAAATTGTTTTATGAAAGATGAGTGTTTAAAATTTCAAAAAATAATTAACCTTAATAGAAGAAGTGGTTGTAAATTTTACGGAATGTTTTTTTCTTAATGATTATTATTTTTTTAAATGTATAAAATGAGATGTTTGAAAAAGTTTTAAGAGTGGAATAGGATCTCATGTTTTGTTTTTTGTAAAATGAATCAAGATTTAAAATATATATATATATATATATATATTTTTTTAATTATTTTGAAATATTCGGTTTTATGTTCTTGGTTTACTATGTAACAAAGATTGGTTCCATTATCTTTAAAATAATTAAATCAAAATATGTAAGGTAAATGAAGTAATAATCATTAAAATCGAGCATTTCACACAATTTAAAACATCAATCTTGGTGTTAAGCCACAAGTAGAACTAGGAATAAACATTTTTATGAAGTTACATACTTCCGAACATCATACTATTTCAGGGATGATCCTCCGTTCCTCAAACGTCAGAATCTTTGACAAAAATTTTGAAACTGATATTAATAACTCATCGATTCATTTTCTTCCAATCCTTTATGTCAAATTCTGTAACGAAACTTTAATTTCTCCCTGCTTTCCTTAATATTAAATAATTTTCTTTAAAAGCATTAAAATATTATAATCGTGTTAAAAATTATACTATTTGAAGCGTGTTTCAAGAATTCAGGATTAACTTTTACAGTATATAAAAAGCTTACTGAAAACAATTTAAGAAGACAAAACGGTCTCTTTAAAGGAAAGAATTTTTTCTCCTTTACAAATTTTTTTTATTCCTAAATAAGCTTATTCTATTGTTTTTTTTTTTTTTATTTAAATCATCTAAAATCTGTTTTTTATCTGTATTTGAACATTTACTTACCGATATTATAAATTATATAACTTACTCCATTAAGGTTTACCTTGAGTATATATCAGATGTTTAAGAAAGTCTTCAGTTTAATGTAAAATATTGTTATCTGATATATAGATTTTTTATTACGATGGAACAATATAAGTAATACAGGTAGCATTATAAATCTTTGCCTCTGAATTGTCAGTCTTTTGTTTTACAAGCATATACCTATTAACCGAGCGATATTGTCCTTGGAAACGGATACAATTGAATGTTTACAAGGAATATCTTGAATTGAGGACATACTTCATGCGTGAACTCGGCCGAATCCAGACGTCTTGAGTAATTAATCTATTAAAATACTACATCGCTTATAACATCTTTTTTAGATGTATAATTATTGTTTTTTTTTTTTTTCTTTTTTTTTATGTAATCAAAACTAAATATCATTAGTAGTCTGTAGTCTGTCGTTTTGCCTACCGTCCCTTTATTTCAAAATCCATCTATATGTTATATTTTCGTCTTGTATAAGATTAACTTATTCTATAATTTTAAATTCAGCCGATAACGCAGACAGTTTCTATTCATATTGCTTTAAAACAAATTTTAGTGTCTTTCACGGTAAATATTATAGTTTATCCGACGCAACGGTCAGGAGAGTAAATAGAAAAAATACTTTAAATATAAATTTACTTTAAAAATCAAGTCTTAATTCGTTTATCCAGATTCACCATAATCAGCCCAATCAATAACAGGAATAATAAATCTGTTTTCACATCATATGTGAAAATGAACTAGTAATTTATATTACTTCAATCAAAATTTTTCAAAACATTGATTCAAAAACGACTTAAATCTTACGCCCTTTTTCGTAAGAATTGCCTGTTTAACTAGTCAATCATTAGGGTTCAAAGTCATCTTTTTTAATGGTGTTTCTCTATGTCAAATAGTCTGAGCTTAGTTTGATGTAGCTTTTAAAATCTTTTTTTAAATTTAGTTGCAGAATCATGAAGAAGAACTGGTAATTTAAAATTTTTATAAAGTCAAATTTATATTTCAGTTGTTTCTCTGCGTCTCACGATTCTTTTAATACTGTTACAGATCGCGCTTTAATTTTATTGTGAATGTCATCACTTTATGAAACTTCATGACCCAAAACAGTTCCGACCTAATAAACGCACCACTATGCCACTTTAAAGATAACTAATGATATACATGAGGCTAAGAATGACATTTTATTGAGTTTATTTGTACCGTTTGATTTTTTAAAGCTTTTTACTATATTTTGCATCATATTCTTTTAAGTAAGATTAGTAGTTCTTATAAACTCTTAAGTTTTGCTCTTCTCCAGTTTTCCTTTTATTCCTAGGGGGGGGGGGAATTATACTGTTCAGTGTCCTGGGAGATGAAACACCGGATCGGTTTGCAATAGGAATGATTCCAATAGTAGATGTATCTTAGGGCTTGATACCACACTTAATCTTTGTCGGCATTTACGATACTTCCACGGTTATGTCCCACTCGTTTAATTATTCATCGGTCGACGATTTCCAAACATATTACAACTTAAATTTAAAATAATCTAAACAACACAACTTGTAAGTCGTGATATTTTTCTCCTTGATCGGTCTGAGATTCATTGATGGATTATAATTAAAACCGTCTAAAAATGAATAACTTTAGGATATTCTTGCTTTCTGAAAATCAATCGAATTCTCAAACGATGTCAAATATAAGACTTTGATTTCTGATGTTCGAATTCATAAATCTTTCAGGTGACTCGTGTTTCTAATCAGGTTTTTACTGGAATCTACCACTTAAACGGCTAAAGAAATCTCTTCTTCAGTTTCTTTTTTGATTACTATGGTATCTTATGTAACGATTAACGAGGAATTAAATTAGCGATTATAGAGGACGCTGTATTATTCTCCGGGATATAATTATGACGCTCTATATGAATACCACATTACACTGTTTTTGAGCAATTTAGGATGGCTTAAACCAAAGAAGCGGAGTTTCTATTTTATGGATTTGTTTGTTTACAAACAGTATTGAACAGAGGCCTCCCGATTACTTGCACCAAAATTATTTTCTAGATATCATCTATTCAATGTGTATCAATTCACATGAGTATTACATCCACGTTCTTGTTCTCAGAACTTCACGTTACGGTTCATCAGTTTTAGTTACACTCTCCTGGAATTCATACTCCGAACGCATCATATATTTCTGTTCCACCACGATTAATGTTTTTAGAAAGGTGTTGCTCGATTACCTTCTGACAAATTAAAACTGAGTTCAGATTTTCCTTCAGCTTTTCTAATGTATTTTATTCCATAATTTAATCTTTTTCCTGTATTAAAATTTAATTTTTTAATTTTATTCTTTATTATGTATTAATGTTCGCGGCAGAATTATGCTCTCTCTTTTATGTAATTTCAATATATTTTCCAATGAGATCACCAAACTGTGTAAATTAAAATATAGAGGCGATAAACCACAGAGTTTCTATTTGCCATTCCTGGTTTTTACTAATCAGATTAATAAAAATTCCCTCTTATCGAAATCATTAATTTTTTTTAAATTTTTCATGATGCTAAAACGACCCGTTAAATTTAGCACAACTATTTTTTTCCTTAAAAAAACAAATAAAATGACACCAAAATCCAGGAATTTAGAGATAAACTATGATTCCAAGAAAAGCAAAATTAAAAGCTAAAAAAAAAATTAAATAGTTGGTGAACTAAAAGTATCACCTGAATTGATACATCATAGCATTCCATTTCTTCGTAAAGCAGCAGTTCCTCGAGAATGGAATATAGAATTTTTTTTTACACCATTAGAGTGATTATTTTGTTTATATACATTATAAGAGACATATAAAATAAACCACGATCCCTAAAATAGGTTTCATTCACTTCTTTAGTTCCAATTTATTAAATTAGATTTTTAAATCTCTCACAATTCATGATTTATTTGCTGTAATTCTTGAATTATTATCATTTGCAAAGAGAGTAATCAAAACTTTCTGTTTACTGTTACTTAACGATATAATCTTTGTTATACTAATTTCCTCAGTATTTTGTAAAACTTAATAACATATAAAAGACATTTTGAGAAGTTTATCGTTTTCCATAGCACTAGGTCGACTGTTTCATTTACAATGCTCAGAAATTTAATCGGTATAACTGGCACCAACAGATGTAGTCGAGGAATATCATAAAAATATTCAGAATCTTTCTGAACAAAATCTGAATATCACCGAATTTTAAACACGTGCTATTAAAAAATGTACATTCTTCGACGTTAACATATTAACTGCTCACACATGAATCTAACCGACAATGAATTAGCTAGCCTTAAGAAATTAAAGGCAGGCATCAGGAAGAGATATATGTGCATGCATCATTAAGTTCAAAGGTCAATGAATGTAAGAGGGTCCAGTGCGTTTGCACTGGCGGCGTAGAAATTTTTTGAGTGGTCTTTGTAAAATCACCATGTAAAACATATTTTAAAAAAAATAAACTTCAAGCAGAACATTCTTGCCCCTAACGAAAAATCATGATATACTGGGCCTTGTTGGTTATATGTAAACCAAAGAGAGAATTTTAATACCGTACGCTGTCAAACTATTCGGTCTGACTTATCAGCAGAACAACAGCTAAAGCTGAACCGATATTTAAAGTGGATGTGGCTACATAAGTATATATTATCTTATATTACTAAACAGGCAAGAATATTTTACTCCGCTTTTAAACTTCTACTATTTAATAATAAATTTTCCAAAGATCAATGTACCAAAAATCTTTATTAAAGGTGAACACCGGCAATGAAATTTAGGATTTTTAATAGGCTTTTTGGTCATTAAAAGAGTAAATATATATATATATATTTTTTACATTTATTAAATTCTATTTAAAATCTCTGGCGATATAAAAAATATTATATTTTTAACAATATATACCATTACAATATAATCTACTTTTTATAGAATATTTTGAACATTTTTGAAAGTTTTTATCTTTATGTAAAAAAAGTAATTTTAAACTTTTATAATAAAATATTAGTAATAATCATAAACAATAAACATTAATAAATAGTGCATTAACGTTTTTCTTTTGTTAACAAAATTAAAATAATAATAATTTTGTTAACAAAATTTTAATAAAGTCTTCTCGTTAAACAAAAAACAAAATAAATGTTTTGTTATCTTTAAAAATTTTATAACTTTAAAGAATCTTTTATTTAAACACAAATAATCCATAAAATTATTATTTCCAAAGTAATTATCTTATATAAATTTACTAATTAAATATTTTCAATAAAACCTTGCTTAAACGGATCCACTTTAACTACAGTAATAATTACAGTTTTAGTGATATATAATTTTGATGAAATGAAAGAACTCAATTCTCTTTTTTCAGCAAGATGGTTTTTTAGAATAATCTAAGTCGGTTCTTTACATTGCAGTAACATAAATAAATTGTCAAATCTCACAATATTTTTTGCGGTTTTTTTTTTACATAATTTTAATAATCTCCAATAATGAAACTAACTACCCATAATTAATAAAATTAGGAAAGTAAAATTACAATAGCAGTAGAAAATGGTGAAATAAATATAACGTTTTTCCTTTAATACTTCGTATCTGCATACATTACGAAAGTCTAAGCTTGCCCTCCTTCATGGTATCATTCAATCTAAAACTTTTACGAAAAAATTTTAAATACAACAAAGTTGTATTTGTATAAAGTTGTTGCATAAAATAGCCTACATATTAATCATATTTAATTTTACTGTAAAATGTTTTAGTAATATTTTAGCTTATTTACTGATTTTTTTTAACTGTGATTTTTCATAAGTTAGCTGCTTATTTTAATAGATGAAATATGATGTAAACGTTTTGATTTTAGGTTTCCTCAATATCCGGTAGCAGCTGTAGTTCGATAATAAGTTTCCGGTTTTATTAAAACGTTCGTAAATAAATATCCCCACACTGACAGGGAGTAGAGTAATTATTTCATCATATACAAAATCTGTTGGACACACAAAAATAATAAAAAAACTTTCTCAAATCAGTTTAATAATTAATAATATTTAATAATTTAATTTCAAAGTATTAAAACATCAAAACTTAATAATTTCAACTTACAATGTGATAAAACTTTTTCGCCTTTATTTCAAATACAGAAAAGAGATTTTAAGCAATTATCAAATATATTTATATTGTTTTTGGTAATAAATATGTTTTCTAAATAATTTTGGTCAATTTTATTTTTAATATGTTAGTTCACTTATGTAACTTCGTAGTTATTTTAATACAGCCGAAGCAAAACACTTAAATTACATTTATTTTTATACATTCACGAATTTTGCATCTGGATTATAAGTTTCATTAATATGTTTATATGTCTTATAATGATCGGAATGAGAGTTGGTATGTAGTAAGATATCTTAACTTACTTAATAATATTAACCTTACTTATCCTACATATATTAGGTTCAGGTGCGAGCAGACTGAAAACATTGATTCTTCAGTGTAACTAATAGTAATATATATATATATATATATATACTAAAAAAAGTATATATTTAGTATTTTTGTGTTAGGAAGGATTATCCGATTAGGAACAAGCTCAGCCCCACAATGAGCGTTTTATTTACAGCCACCAGGTAGAAAACCAAGTCCTTAGAGGTTTACTGGAAGAACCGTCACCACCAAACTATACCGTACAAATACCAAAACTCTAGCACCTTTAATGGCTCCTACTTTCTTTAGCACGGATTTAATGAGTGCTTATCAAAAATCCTCAGAACAACAAGAGGAAAGGATATAGAATCAGATTAGTGAGAAAGAGACAATCTACCACAGTAAGGCCGCGAAAAAAAATCGAATTAATTCAAGGCCTCTTCAGGCAAATTTCTTTGGAAGAAATTTCTTCCAAAAACTCATTTCTTTCCTCAGATTTGGGTCTTTATCTAGAATGGAAAAAAATTAGTCGACACCGTTCCATTGAAACCCAAATATATGATTCAGGTATCTTTGAAGAAAGCCTTTCCTACTTCCAGAATTGTGTAAAGTTGTATCCTGCACGTTCAATCAGATTTTACTGAAAGGTTAATACATAGTAAAGTATAAATATGCTGGCAGTCAATATTTTCATTAGAATCTATTACTGTACCTTGCCCTTTTGGGAATATGTTTTGACAACTTGTCTGTCCATTTATTACTAATATAAGTGTCAAAAAATAACAAATTCTTAAAGCTCTGTAGGATGATAGTAAATAAAAATAATTTGTGATATCTTTAATACAACTTATTTTAATTTCATTGTCGTAAATATTACACCGAGTAAAAAAAATGTACAATTTTTTATTGTTTAAACTTAAAAATTACTGCTTATATATATAGCCCGTTCCGTATGATCTATTCTATAAATCCCCTTAAGTACATGTAGGCTACAAGTTCTCTCCCTCTCTCTGTCTCTCTCTCTCACACGTACGTACGCACGTACACACATACTCTCTCTCTCTCTCTCTCTCTCGCTCTCTCCATATATATATATATATATATCTTCGTCAAACAAGCAGCCATTTTTAATTCTTGCAGCATTCATTCATGTACTTGTAAGCTAATAAAAGTTTACTAATTACCCTCTATCCATTTTAAATAGAAGACCCCAAATAGAATCATCAGTTACAGTTGTATCTGATGACAGCCAAAATCCCATTTTCACCCAGCCCAAAATATAAATACATAAAATAAATACATAGATATTAATTTTCGCTTACCTATAACAAAAGTGTATGCGTTAGGTTTATTATTATTTTTAATATATAATTAAAATATGTACAGATATTAATTTATTACATATCAAAATACTCTTATGGTATTATATAAATTTTTATTTTCGTCCGAATTTTACTTAAGTTTATTTAGCTTAAATAGGTAAAAAGATTTTTAAAATAACATTTATCACAGACAGTAATTCAGTTTTAACGCAGTTAGGTTATGTAATTGAAAATATATTATTCAATTGTGATGATCGTAACTTTTTTCGTTTTCTCTTAAATTATAAATAGGTTAAACTTTTTTTTGCGTCTTTTTAACTAATCAGCTTTAGTAAGATGTGCTCTATCCATTAAAGAGGACAAAATAAAGCATTCCATGAATATCCGATTGTCTGCAGCTCAGCTTCTTGAAAAACCCCCTTATAATAATCACGTTATATTTTTTCTGATGAAATTTGAAGTTTAATAATTCTATTTGTATTAACCGGTATTATTTTTTCCCCGAACTTGTTTTTTTATCATACGTAATCTCATTTCATTAACAAAACTTTAGTTAAAAAAAAAAATAATAATAAAAATAACCATTATCGATTCTTTTTTAATCAAACTCGATTTTATGCTTGTAACTTACAAAAAAAGTACGTCCTATAAAGTGATTAACTTTTTTTTTCATTTATTTCTGTGATCTTCTTATTGAAATAATTTTATTTTCAAATAACTCCCCCTATCAATGTAAGATCAATCAATGAACAAATTTTAAGAATTATTTTTTGGATGTTCACACGGACGTAAAATAGTTAGGCAAAAAATATAATATCAAACAAGTTACATTGGTTTATTTTTTCGTTAGTCTTTAAAAAAAATCATATAAGTTAATAAAAAAATAAATAATAATTTTTCTTTTGTTATGAAGCAATCTATCAAAAGATTCAAACTCATCGTAAACGATGTAAAATGAATAGTATAATGAAACATGTACCAGCGGGTTTATCTTTTTATATCGAACGATTATGAAAAATAAATTCACCCGATAATAAAAGAAAAAAAATTCAAAGGGTACTGGAATATAATAATTTAGCTCTTCGCTTTTTCACCCTGTTCATATGAAATGAAAAAAAAAGCGACTTGTGTACCCTCAAGATTTCTTTCCCGGCGACACTTCTTCTGCGTTTTAACACGTATTAACAAATTACGTTGACTTCTATATCGATTACTTATAACATTTCCTCTCTTTGCCGCACCTTAATGGACGAACACATTAAAACTTACTATGTTACAATTTATACAGCTATATTCGTCTTACAAATTTGGTTTTTTTTTATACTTACATTTATTGCATACTGACTAAATTATAAGTTAATATTATATATAATTACTGATGGTGACACCACCACACTAGATTATACAATCACAAAATATATTTATATAAATAAATACATTTTATGATAATAATATGATATCATGATAAACACATTCATATAATGTATATATATATATATATTTATGTAAATACAGCAAATTGAATTTATATATATATATTCCATTTGCTGAACGAAACAAGAATTAATTTTTTTTTTCTCTTTTTAGAAGTTAAATGTTATGAACGGAGAAAAACATTTGAATAAGATATTACACTTCATATATGCATTCATGTTATCATGAATGCAATATTTTTTCAATAATGCAAGAAATTACATTTATCCAAGACGTGAAATAATCCTAAACGATAATATTACTTTTAATTTTTATTTTTTTTTATTACAAAATTATTAAAAAAATATTTTGAAAATTAATTTGCTACTTCGGCATATAAAACACAAATGATTTGCTTATAACAACCGGAAATACGTTACCTCTTTAAAAATGTTTTCTTCTAATTTAGAATATATATTTTATAAAATGTTAAAAAAAAAAAGGATCTATCGTTGATTAATGATTACAATAGATAAGACGTTATTTCTTTTAATCGATTGTTATCTGTGCTATAACAGATGAGACTGAATGAAATCTAAATATATGATTCACAGAAACGGTAGTAAAATAAAATTCCTACCGGTCGTATTTAATTATTTGTCGATTGAGCACGGTGAAAATTCCTTACATGTTGATGATATTTATGACAATTCGCACGCATAAGGTTTGAACATATAAAAATATGTGAGCGATTTGATTTAGCTCTAATACTACAATTATTATGTAAATGTATTGTGTGAAATTATACATTGTGATAAAAACCAAATTAAGATTCTATAAAACAGTAATCCTTCCAGAAACTTTATACGGTTTAGAAACACCACAAACATTCTCCAACAAAAAATATAAGCAGATTTTAACGAAGAATTATACGAAAAATATACGGTCCAAAATATAAGGATGGAAGTTAGCTATTAAAAAAAAACGGAAAGGTATTTCAAGAAATGGAAAATATCGAAACTAAAAAAAGAAAGGAACGATAAAATTCTATGGACATCTGTAGAAAATGAACAATTGCAGTTTGACAAAGAATATTTTTAATTTTATTAATGGAAAAAAGACATAAACTGGTATAAACAGATCGAAAGAACTCAAGGAAGTAAAGATAAAAATGTTTTATATATATATATATATATATATGTAAGAGAGATATATTTGGGAAATTTCTTGATGAATGTAAGTTTCAAGAAAGAATAAAACCTAAAAGGAATCTCAAGGGGAGCGAAAAAGAAGAAAAAGACAAGCAGAGATAATGAGGAATTTTTAGCGGGATAAAAATCCAAATTATGCAAACGTCCAAGATGGCCAGAATGAACGAAAAAAAAAATCATATAATTTTGTAAATAAAAACTACGTAAATTAAAATAATCTCTATAATGTTTTTAAAATAAAACGTCCTTTTAAAAACCCTTTAAATATTTTTTTTAATCCGTTAAGAGGTACACCTATTGGAGCATAATCAAGCTGCGCGGAATCGCCTCTGTAAGGAATTTACACTATGCGAAGTTATCACTTGTACATAATTTTTTATCCACACTCTTCATTTATCTATATGTGTAATAAACTATACGTAAAGATAGATTCCTGATCCCTTTTATAGCTTAAGAGTTACATTTTTTTTATTTTTCTAAGTATTTCATATACTTAATTCATTTTTGGTTGACTAACAAAAATCTAAACTTTTTTGAAATTAGTAAATTTAGATTTTTTTCATTAAAAAAATTTGTTTTCATTTAAACTAATCTATTTGAATATTTTGGTATTTTTAATGGTCACATTAATCAAACTGCCTATTTCAATTAGTTCGGATTAATGAAATATATTGCATTGTTAGCGGCAAAACAGAATGATCCTAATGCATTTTTATTTAATTTTACCTCTACAATTACAGATCATAAATAATTTTTATAATTCCAAATTGTAGTGAAACAAATTCTGTATGTTTTTTATTCGGTGGGGAATATATATTTTTGCTTTATTATTTTTTTTATCGTCCGTATGACCACACCGATATCGTACGACTGAATGAAGGACTGTCACGAATAACGAGTAAATTTTGTTCACTTGTCACATCAAATCCAGTAAATCGTCTATGTGCTTTTCTTTGTAAACGATTTCGTAATAATACATATAGCGATATCGCTACCGCAGCTAAAAAAACCATTCCTAACGTTGCAAATGACATTGCCATTTTTGGTGCCGATAAACAAAACGGTTGATCTCCAAAATCACTGAAAGCACTAGCTTTTTGATCTGAAACAAAGAATAGAGTGTTATTAGTATATATACTTATATACTTTTCTAAGAAAAATTTATATAAGAAAGAGAAGGATTATAAATAAATATGTAGATTTAAAGGACTACATTACAACAAAAAAATACCAAAAGAAATAATAATGATAGAAAGGGTTTTTCTAAGACATATTTCAGTTTTAAGCATTATGTTTTACATAATATTATAGTTTATACTACTTTGATGCAAACTAACTTGAACATCTGAATTTAATTATAAGTCTGATATAAAACTCGATTTTAACTTTTCTTCTCCCTCCTATTCAGAAACTCAATTAGTTTCTTAATCCCATCTGAAAAAAAATTCAGAAAGAGGAATTATTTTCTGAACCTTTAATACAAAATAATCTCAAGGAATTAATTCATGTTTCAGCTTACTTATGGATCGTTTTACATACTTATCGTTTGTATTGTTTCATTTTATACTTCCATTAAATTTTACGGGTATCTAACAGTAAGTTGGGTTTTTAAATACTTTCTATAGATATAAGAACCATTAACCGATTTAGCGAGTTCAAGATTTGATAAGTATTTTCGAATGAGAAGCATTTTAACTATTCCTGGAGTACTTCATTTAAAATTAGGCGCTCTGGGAAAATTATTTAGCTTTTCAAACAATTATTTTTAAAGTGAAGATAAATTAATTTACCTATGAGTGTAACTTCTTGTCGATTGGTAATGTTCACCTACACTTTTGAGAAGTTTCAGTTCAATTTTTTTTTTCACAAATATTTGAATCTTATACGAAAGTAAATAGGAATAATACTACTTGATATTCAAAAGATGTTTCATTTCATAATACAGTATTTAGTAAATGAAAAATAAAAATTATTAATTAAATAGTATGTAGTACAGTCAATTTTTGAAAATTTTGGTGTAATCGCTGCGTTACATACTTGATAAAAACAGTAAACTAATGCTTAACGCTTTTATTGTTCCAAAAATACCTTTAGTTAGGATTTATACTGAAAAAAAATTACGTTTTCAATGAAATTACGCACAATGTTACGAAGGACAAACATAAAAACTTTTTACTGTTTATTAAGGAAAAAGAAGTATCACAGAGTATTATTGAAATATAAAATAAAATAACAAAATCTGAAAAATTATTCTACGTTCTTTATAAACCATATGATTAACTTTTTAGTGTAATTTTGTTTAAAACTATGAAAAAAATCATCACTTCATCCGAACATAATGTTTTTTTTTATTACTGTTATAAAAATTTTTCTATTCAGCGTTTTCAGAACAATTATTTTATTACTTTTCCTTTTTGACTCAAATAATTGAAGGATGAAGTTAGAAACTTAAAAGTTAGTTTTTAGAAATTTTTCACGAAAAGTTTAGTCACTCAAGTAATTTTAATTTAAAAAATACTGTGGCACGGACAGCAAAACGGTGCTGGGTTACGGATTCCTGCCAGTTAAGAAGAAAGTAGTAGAAAATATTATAATAGGAGGAATCTAAAAAGGGGCTAAAAAGAAAGAAAAGGCTCTTTTAGTAAAGGTAACAGGTCCGTTTAACAATGGTCCTTTTTCATACTGCCTACTGACACATACTGAACACATGTTGTTCCGTGAAAAGAGTTACCGGACCAAGGTTTGGAACCTCATGGGGAAAATGTAAGGGCGTTTGATCATTCTCACGCTTCGAGTTGGGTCCGGTCGGACTGGTAAAGAGGATGGGAGTATGAATGCTCCAGGGAAAAACCAGTTACAAATGAGTACCGGGAACTCAATCTAGGCGAGACGTTATGATGTCAATCTGCGAGATCTGAGTTCTGCGAGATGTCAGTCAGCGAGAGTAATCTGAGAGGAGGTCAGTGAAAGAGCGAATTTCTAGTTTAGGTTTGACGCAATTACCATGACGTTACAAGTAATTCCAGTACACAAAAACAAGAAATGGTTTGGTGAGTTACTGTAAAACTATACGTGTAAGAGATAATGTTCTAAATTTTATTACACTGTTAAGATAGTTTTATTTTGAACAGAAAAGGTATTTGCAGTTAAAGAACTTTGTACTTATCCTATACTTATCTAAGGTACTATTGTTGTTAATACAAGACTAGTAATAAAAGTGTTAAAACTAACAGTCATGCTAATGTCTTTTGTCAATGGGACTGAATTCTTGTTTTCATTACCTACCTGTGAATACAACATCCTGACGATTACTTTAAATTCTGTTTTGTATGTAAACACTGTTTATTATTATTAGCTAGATTTAGCTAGAAGGAGATAATACTGACATTTGTAAATTTGTTTTTAATTGTAAATATTGTAATAAATAGATAAATTATTATCATTGTTGTTGTTTTCACCATTATTATTCTGATTATTGTTGTGGTTGTGATTACTACGATCATTATTTGATTATTTATTATTGTCATTATTCTAGTAATTATTGTCGCTTATTATTATTATTGATTCGTCTTGTTTTATTTATGTTCTTAAACCAATAAATTGTAATTATAAAAACATTTTCAATTATAAATCTCTCAATATCCTGATTGAGCCGCAAACACGCAACAATATAGTCAAAAAAGTTGTTTTACTCTACTTTTTCTTCACTTCTTTAAAGAAAACTTTAAGTTATAAAATGAAATCAAATAGGTAAATTGGATAATATTAGGAAGTAAAAAAGGCCATCCTTGACATTTTTAATAGTATTTAAGGAATTTTTAAGCTTCACCCTCTATCAGTAACGCGAGCGATAGAGTAAAATAAACGATGACAAAAAAATCAATTACGGGCTATAAGAAACATTATGACATTTTGTACTATAAAAACTAAAGTCATTTTAGCCTGTAACCGTTCTTTATAACGTGGGATATTGTACATTTAAAATTTCGTTAAAAATATAAAATAATAGTTGAAGAACTAGTCTAAAATGCTGTGACACTGGGTGGTTTTGATTACAATAATGGTTTGAAACATTAAATAAAATTGCTTAAACTTTTTTTCCTTAAGTACCAAAACTAATTTTCAAACTATCCACATGATGTTCAAGGTGAAAAAGAACCCCCCTCGTTGTTATTTTTTAACTTCCAGTACCTATCGTAATGACCGACCATTCTCATAATATGTATGCGTTTAAATTACTGCGACTCGCTTAATTTCCTCACAAAGATTTCGTTTAATAACATGCTCTGAAGATATTTTCTTTAAACGTTTATACTCAGAATATAAAACACAGAGAGGATATTCTCTATTTGTTTTATTACACGACTGCCAAAAAAGGAGTGTAATGTTTTTAAGGTGTATATATGTATGTATGAATGTATGCGTGTTCCACCATAGCAGCTCAACGATCGAATTGATTTACATGTATGACCCTGCGTTGGAATCCTGACGTTACGGGGAGTGTCATGGGCCATTTAAATACGTGTATATATATAAATAATTAATTGTAACTTTGTAACTAAAAGGCCACAAAAAGTCATATATACGATTCTAAATTGACAATCGATAGTATTTTCACTATAGTTTTAATTGTATCGAGAATAGTTCTTTTAAGATTTGTTACGATGTTGAATGAATGAATTTATTAATTTATTTTATAATTATTATTACTGCTGTTAGTTATTGTTTATAAACATATAAGAAAAAATATTATGATTTTTATTTTTGACAGGCAGTATGTTCGATCATGTAAGCATGTTGTTTATTCTTGTTTTTATTTGTTGGCTCGCTTCGCTCACCGACCGTCCAGCCAGGTGGCTCTGCCCCATAGACCCTCTACACATTATTGTCCTCATGTTTGTGAGAACATTAAATATTTTAAGAAAAAAAATGTAGTGTAAAGAGAATATTTTTCTGAACATTTTGGTGTTTTTATATTTAAAATACGCTTAAGGAGTAAATAGATATAGAATTTAATATTTTGTAATAGAAATGTAACGTTTAATGCTAGCCATATTGATAATAGCGAGTTGGCTTGTGTGTGTTCGTGTGAGATTTTGTTAAGTTGCCTGTCCAGCTACTGGTATTGGCGTAGAGAGGACCACGTGATGCGCTGTCCGGCGCGTGCAAACAACTCTCTCCCATTAAATAAAAAATTATTTTTTTACTGCTAAATATTAACTAATAATCCCTTTTTTTATAAATAAATAAAAATACATATATAAAATATAAATAAAAATAATATACATTTAGAAATTAAATTAAATAACCTGTAAATTAATCGAAAACGGACTGCTTCTAGAGGGAGAGAGTCGTGGAGGGAGCTGTGTACAACCGCCCGGCGTACCACCATTGGTCCGCTGTGCGCTACAATTTTACTGCTAAACATGAACTAATTTATACGATTTTATACGCCCATAAAGGAGTGCAAAGTATTTAAGAAGCATATATGTATATATGTTTGTTCCACCATAACAGCTCAACGGCTGAACAGATTTAGATATATGACCCCAAGTTGAAATTCTTACGTTACTGGGAACGTCATAGGATATAAAAAAAAAAAAATATATATATATATATAATTATGTGATAATAGAGATTTGCCTCTTGAAGCACAAACTTTAATGAACTGAATTAATGAATTGTGAACTGTAAGCTTTTATCACTGTGTGACCTGGGTTTTAACTGGATGATTCAAATTAATAGAATAGATAATGTTAAAAAACATTATAGAATTAAATTAACGTTAAGTAAAATAATATTAAATACATTTGAACTCTGAATAGTAATTGTCCTATATTAAATAACTCTAAATAGTAATTATGCTATATTAAAGAGTCCTCTGACTGCATTTAAAAATGTTCGTTAAAGGACAAAATTTTCTTATCGATGTAAGACGCGGTGAGAACTTAATCATTACACAATCTTAAATGCCTGCTATTTCTACAGTATGAAAAATGTACTTAAATTAAAACTATCTGAAAGTTGATTGGTCACCATTATTTTATTTAATTAAATACTAAATAAGATGTTTATTTCCATACCTTGTCTTCATTTTTTAGTTCAATTTATTTATTTACTTGTTTTTTTTTTAGCAGTCGTGTTTTTTTAATTTTTTTTATTACTTTATTTTGTATTTTTTAATAATTATTTTAATCTCTGTATTGTAACTGACATGAAATTTGGTATTCAGCGTTCTAACATTTCACTGTACTGTTCGTATAAACACCACCATCTTCTTGAGTTACGTTTAAAGTAGACTTGTTTTATGCTTTACATTACTTATGCTACACATAGACCTACATAATAATACATATGGATACCTTACGTATACGATTATACAAAATTTTATTACTCTATCTGTTTAGTCTCCGAAACTACCGTTAAGGTATTACTTCAGAGGATGAATGAGGATGATGTGTATGAATTTGAATGAAGTGTAGTCTTGTACA
>JAAAKQ030430321.1:3359-24677 GCA_010016005.3 Zanna intricata
AGAGCCTTAAGCAATAACAGGTAACATATATACATACATACATATACATATATATATATATATATATATATATATATTTAAAACTAAATACTTAAAACTGACCTGAATTATCATTGCATAAGTTATGCAGTCTCAAACAACAGAATAAATAAATTGTACTAATGTGTAAGATTGAAAATCCTATATCATGAACGAAATTCATTAGTACTTTTGACATTTTTTTCCCTGTTTCTTAACACTACTTGAAAATTTTTGGTAGTCATAGTTTTGTTGCTGTTCTTTATATCTAATTGCCTTCAATTAGCAAATGTTTGACCACAATTCTTTCCTACCCGAACAACAAATAAATAGATATGAGGTTGGTCTGTCCAATCATCAGTCGTATGAATACAGCATCCTCTCATGTTTTTAATATCCCCTTCCATTTAAAGGAATTTAAGGGATACTGTGAATCCTTTATAGTATTTAATTTTGTTGTATGGATTCTCAATATCTTACCCCATTTCTTTTTGACGGTTGATGTTATGATGTTCTCCTAGTCAGATGTGAGAGAAATCTTTCTTCATGAGGTTCACAGTAGTTGGTGCAGCTGCATCTAGGGACTCATTTCCTGTGATGTTACAGTGACTGTGACATCAATAGAAACCGGTATATTGTTTTTTTTTTATTGCGTGTCCATATGAACACACACTCCTGTTCACTCTATATGACTTGCTGGATTCTAGCAAGTATTACCTGTAAGGGAGCTTCAGATGGTTAACAATGTGACATGGCAGCAGAGCACAAAGTGAGTTAGTACAGATAGCAACTTTCTGTACACTACAATGCTCAATATCTTACTGCTTGCCATATGGTATAGCACTCTACCATTGACCCAGGGCTTCCCTTGGGAGACTTCAGTGAGGAGGTGGGTGCTTCATTGTAATAAATACACCTGACCATTTCCCTTGTCTTAGAACCCCCTCTCCACATGTAAAATTCATTTTATCCAAGATTTTCAACTATTATTGGGTTGAAATCTTCTTTAAATCCTTTCAAAACTGTAATATTTTTGACATATGTAGTAATTTTTAGTCTGCAAAACACTGGTGGAGTATTTCATAATAGAGTATAACAGACAGATAGTGGAAGACATCTTGGCAAATTTAATTGATATTTCTGATCTAGTTCTATAGCTCTAACACCTGCTGGTTGTGAATATATATGGCAGTGAGCATAATGATCCTTTACAGGTTGATCATTAAATTAATTGTAATTCACGTGTTCTGGAAGAAAAAATATTTGCATTGTATATGGCAGGAAGAGAAGGAGATCTGAATCTTAGAAGCATAATTCCTAATTCACTGCATAGACTCCCACAGAACTGATAGTGGAAGCACCAATATAACCCCATTATCTAATATCTAAACCCCATGTTTTGAATCATATCTAGTGGTCTTTGTACACTTTTCCGTGCCAATTTTTATAGGGCAGTCTCTTCATCTATCTTTGACAGAACTGAAGACTCTCTACTATAGTAAAGATGTAACAGCATTTCTCTGTGCCCACACAAGTCAACTTTTTAGCATGGTTTAGCTCAATCATGCTAAATGAGGCATTATATTGATATACTCTTTCTGTGTCAAAATTCAGCTCAAAGTCTCTCAACATCCATGCATGTAACGGCTTCTTTATAGTTAATGTTTAGAACCACATATTAATTGGAAATGATCTGTAAGTGCATCAGCAATTTCTTTATATTTGATTACCCTCCCTCCATCAGGATATATTAATGTGATTGGAGTGTACAAAGAGGTTTTCCTGCAGTGGGTATTACTTTGCACCATGATTCAGATTGAAGTTATGCTTTTAATGTTGTAAATAGTTTTCAAGAAATTTTCAGGTTCAGTTAGTATCTGTGGCATGTTTTCACAGTTCATATCCCCACAGGTATATAAGATGTGACAGATATTTCAGTGGGTGTTTGGTGAATTTTTGTATTTTAGAAGAGAACTGTGCCTGCAAACTGCAGATTAGAGATAATGTCTAAAGCTTAAAGGCAAAACTCATGATTCACTGCACAAATTTTCAACAGAAGTATTACAAAAAGCTTCAATAGAACATTGGATTTCTGCATTTTGGATTGCATCAAGCAGTCTTTTATGCTTTTATGTGATGAGTAAAAAACCTCCAAAATCAGCCTTGGATTGAACTGAAGGTAATATAAATGCAAAAACATTTTTCTATCAACACTCCTAGTTAATATTCTGATGGCACGGTATAACTATATGATTACATTTTACATCTATATGTTGGATGTGTTAATGGTAAATAAGTTCTTTATCAAAGATTATAACTAAAACTTGGCATTATTCCTATGTTTAACTTTGTTTCCATTCACTGAAAAATGGGGAGGTTGATACGAAGTGGTTGCAAGCACCAAAAATTTTCACTAATTTTCTTTTCAAAAGGATATTTGAGATTATACCTCCAAGATCATCATGCAGACCCCAATTATCCAGTCACGTTGTATACCATGTTACCATGCCATATTCAACACCTTTTCAAGATCAATAAATATACTCACTGTCACATCTGCTTTAAAAATCCATATATTACCTACATAGAAGATATATTCAAAAAAATTGAAGAAAACAATAAAAAATATGCTTTAAACAAAAAAAAAAAATTGAAATAACAATGGCTGTACAAACAGAAACAAGAGCATTGATAAAGAATTTGCTAGTAAGGTGGAACCAGAGAAGAAATGAAAAAAACAAAAAAGCAGGAGAACTTAGAACAGCAGGAGAAAATACAAAAGGAGCAAGAGACAACTATAGACACAATATCATACCAATGATGGACACATGCGTAATATATTTTAGTCCCTGTAATTGTTACCCTTGTTAGCCTTTGTAATTCTATTAATTGTTGTTTGTTTATTTCTGTTATTATTGTGTTATAATTTTATATAATGTATGATTTAATTCTGGATTTATACATTTTATTCTTTTAATGTATCATTTAATCTGTGGTAGAATGGAATTTTCTGTATCCTATCTGACAAGGAAAAATTTTTTTCAGATTTTGATCATGAAACTTTTTTATTGAAGATGGTCTGAGAGCACCTGGCTATGGTGTTAGGAATTATAATAAATGTAAGTGTTATTTTATGAGCGACTGCACCCCAGTTTCTGATATGTTGAGGTAGTTAATATTTATTAAATAATACTTACCCATTTTCTTCCTCGGCTAAATTTAAAATTAGGTTTTATAGAACATAAAATAACTTTTTACTTAGTTAATTACTGATAATTTCTGCTCACCCAAATACAAAATTGCTTCATCATTACTTATTTGTAGGATTTTTTTTTTAATATTTGAATATTTATTTTTTATTTATTTCTTTTGTCTTATTCACTTTATTGTGACCCAGACAATGTATGAATGTTTTTCTTTGTTTTATCATCCCAAACCTCTCTTCTCTCCACTAGATTGCAGCTGTAGTTGGAGGAAAAAATTATTTCACACTAAATATGTCAGTATACAAAACAAAAATGTATAAATATTAAAACTGTGGACCAAGTAAACAGAACTGTTTTTACATAGAAATCAAACTTTTCTTTTCTCTTACAGACATTATAAACAATTAAATTAATATTGAATAATTTCAGTAAAAGTATTCTATTTTACTCAACATTCACAATTATGAACTCGGCTGTGGAGAGATACAATCATACTTAATGCTTCTTAATACTGATGCTTCTTTACCTATTTATTTACAGTACAAATCATCATGTTTTTATTGTAAACAAAACTTAGTTAAAGAAAAAACAATCCAAGAAATTGATTATTCAAGGAACAACAAGCTATCATTCACAAATAATAACAATTACAGATAAAAATAAATATAAGTATGCTTATTTTCAGTTTTTGCAAACATCTTTTTGTAGCCTGTTGAATCATATATTTGATACCTGGCTTCTACAAATTTCTTTGTGTTGTCCCTTCTCATGTACCATATACATCCGTCATTATTCTTTCATCTCTTATTTATTGTATGAGCAAATTAAGCTGCCTGTTGTCACTAATTTATATTTTAGTAAGCACATCATCACACCCCCACCTATCCAGTTTCCTTTCTCCCTTTCTTCCTTTTCTTTGTTTTAGTATTTTGCAGTTTCTTATTATAAAAAGGAAAAAAATTATTTAGAAAATAAAGGAGGGCTTTTTTTGTTTTGAGTTAGAAAGAAATGTTTTTTCTCAAGTCACTTGTTTTTTATTTAATTCTATTTATTTCCTGTGAAATTTACTTGTGATTATTTAGCATCACTTATGTTTGTGAATAAAGAAATTTTTTTTCAATTTCTTACATGTTTTTAATAATACACATCATGCATAATTACAGTTTTTATTTCAGAATGTTAAGGATGATGGGCATCATGTGTGGAGACTAAAGCATTTCAGTAAACCTGCCTACTGCAATTTATGTCTAAATATGTTAGTAGGGTTAGGCAAAAAAGGATTATGTTGTATTAGTGAGTATTTACTTTTAATCTCTTTCTATCTCTATATTTAAGTATGTAGAAGTGTGTGTGTGTGTGCGTGCGTGTGTGTGCATGTATGTTTGATGGGTGTGAGTGTGTGTGCACATGCACATGCATGCGTGAGTGAGTGTGTGCAATTGCATTTTTTTTGTTAGTAGTTTTTGTTATATGCAGTAATGTAAATAGAGGAATAGGATTTGGGTACATATGGTAAGAATTATTTTTGTTTTAACATACGAAACAAACATTTTACAAACTCATATGACAAACATTTAAATTTTTTTTTAGATAAGAAGCAATAGTTAACATTTTTTTCATAATTTTTAAAGATAAAATGTAGTAATGATGTTATTGGTTTATTATGAGAATATAAATAAAACAAAACCAGCAGGACCATAAATGAAAGCAGTGTTTTTCAATACATTATTTGAAAAAAAAATATAAATTCAATAATTCCCACTATTTGTGAGGAATATCTTCAAGCAGATATGAAAGTAATAAAAATGTAAATAATGAGATCTCAATACTATGGAAAATAGGGGTGCATTTTTCTGATATAAAAGACAAAGTTAAAATATTTTAGAGACAACATAATTAAACATGAAATGTTCAATTAGCCAGTTGGATATATCCATAGTTTTCCTGGTTTGTCCACAAAATTTCTTAGCTAGTTATAAAAATTTCTTTAGCTTATTTTATAAACTATGGTAAATAAAATATTTTTCTAAGTTCTTTGAACTTTTTATTTTTAAGGGATTCTCTTAATCATTTAATTATTAAATTTAGAATTACTTTTAATCGAACTGAATTGGTGTAATTAAGATTATAAAAAGTTGAACTAGACTAAACAAAAAATTCAGATCTATTCGCTTTACTGTCCTCTACTTGAAAAAAAATAAAATTTAGCACTACCCATTTTTTTAAAGATTTCTTGATACAAAGTTTTCATTTAAACTTAATTTCTAAATTTTAACCTTCATTCTGAAAATGGATGTAACTCAGAAAATTTATCAAAAAACACAAAACTTCAGTTTCCAAAATCATAATAGAGTTGGATTTTATTTTTTTAGATTTTTCTTCTACACTTATCCTGTAATACAATTCTTCCAAATCGTTTTCTAACAGGTCTTTATTTATATTTAACAAATCATATGATGATAATTATTTCTAATTAATTCTCCCTTTTTCTGTTTTTATTAAGCAAGTAAATTTTGTTATAATTAGTTATGAGTTACAGCATTAGCAATATTTTAATACTTATAATAAGAAAAAAAAATGTTATATTTACTGAGCTTAATATTGATTGTCGGTTATAATTAGAAGTTGTAATGTGAATTAGAGTAGTTTTATTTGTTTTGTAATCTAAGTACATATTTACGTAGTGTTGTATCATTAAGTACATTTGCATTAACTATTCCTAATGTAGTTTTAAATTAAGTTTAAAAAATTATATATAATGCAAACTACTTTAACAAATGATGAAACCAAAATCGGCAGATTTTATGATGAAAAAAACACTCCTGATTAAAAATCTATTCTATTCTAACAACTGACAAGCACATAACAACTTAACAAGGTATCTAAAAACAATAATAAAAAATCCATTGATATGAGAGATTACATTGTATTGTTTGTTTTTATATTGCATTTCATTTTCAATGTGTACCTACATTCATGTACAAGTATATCATGGTTGTTTATTTTAAGAAAAGTTAAATTCATATTTTATTTTTGCTTTGTTTTTGTCTGATAAAAATTATGAAAAATCAATCAGTTTTTAATGACAAACTTAACTGAATTCATTATACATAACTGTTTTAAAACCTTGCATAATAATGCTTTTAGTCACCTTTGCACTCATCTTCAGCGACTGTGCTTTCTCGTCTTGGCCTGCAGGTGTTATTTCTGGTGATTTTTTTTTAGCATTACTACATTACATTAATGTACATAATCAAAGACAAGGGGTTATAGCTTACAAATTTATAAAAGCTCACCATTTTATTTTAGCAAATTTGTTAAGCTCACCATTTTATATAATGAAGCATTCAGGAATAAGTCAAAATGAAAGAAAGAGTCCTATATAAAACATATCTCCAAATACACAATACCTGTGAATTATATAAATTTAATTTCTCTGATCACAAATTATTATTTATCAGATAGACAAGATATGGCTTTGATAGTGATACAATGAACATAAAAGCCCTCGACTAGTAGTTGCAAATCATGAATCCATAGACAATGACAATGACATTGACACTCTACATACAAAGAAAAAGACTGCATCATAACAAACTAGTACATTTATGAAATACACAAACATACAATTACAAAATATTAAATGAACCATCAAATCTCAAATTCAACTACCGATATTTTCTTGATATTTTTTATTACAAGATATTTTCTTGATCACAATCAAGAAAATATCATCCTCTCAAGACAAGCAACTACAACTAAAATCATTTTATATATTTAATAAAATGAGTTTGAAGTTACGAAAGATGTGGAAAAAATCCTATGTTAAAGATTATAGATGTAGCATCACTGCCTCTCCGCCAAGTTGTACTTGCCAGAGAGGACACTAGCGACGCCTCTCAGTATAAAATATAAATAATGAAGTTATACATTGGTGCAACTGGAAAAATGACATTACTTGTCAAATTAGGATAACTTTGGGGAGGGACAGAAAGTTTGAATTAAGTTAACATTC
The DNA here is from genome assembly GCA_010016005.3 of Zanna intricata. NCBI lineage: Eukaryota > Metazoa > Arthropoda > Insecta > Hemiptera > Fulgoridae > Zanna > Zanna intricata. The sequence continues at coordinate 10,599 of JAAAKQ030430321.1, forward strand.
ATTTTTAAAGTACAAAATCCTTTAGAAAATTATATTTCACAGTTTTTTTTATGCAGTAAAATTTTAACTTAAGTCTAGAACTTTTTTTTTTATTTATGAGAAGTTTATTTTGCAAAAAAGCCTGACGATATTATATCTGCTTTTAGTTTTTGTGATCAGCAAAAATAAAGTGGTAAAATTTTGAATGTATATTCCTTAATCACAATTGTATGACATAATTAAAACACACAGAAATTCAAGAATAAGTTACCATTTTGATGAACTATTAAAATAATATGCAGATTATATGATTTCCACTTTGACATCCATATTTAAATACTTTTACATATGTATTTGAATCCGAGACAATATAGTTGGCTCTGTAAAGATATGTTGATAGTAATAAACCATATACAACATTTTCTATGCCAGATATTAAAAAATTAGCTTAGGAAAAATTTAATGAAGGATGGCTGGAAACCATCTGTAAAAAAAGAAAGCTGAAACTAAGTAAGACAATGGTACCACTAATCAACGAAATAAAGCATTAATTTATTATAAATATCATGCCATAAGAAATAAAAATTGGTGTGACATCCTGCTTAAATCGTTTAATTCAGTTGTATATTCTTATTATTATTTTTTAATTTCTGTATGAAGTTCATGGAAAAAATGAATTTTATATGTTTCTCTTTGTAGTATGTAAGTATACAGTCCATGAGAGATGTGTGCATAGAGCTCCAGCATCATGCATAGCAACTTATGTAAAATCAAAAAAGACTTCTCAAACAATGGTACATCACTGGGTAGAAGGAAATCGACGAGGAAAATGCTACAAATGTAAAAAAATGGTGAAAAGCTACAATGGAATAAATGGATTACATTGTCGGTGGTGTCAGATCACAGTAAGCACGTTTTTATAAGTTATTTTATGCCTTTATTTTGTTTAACTATAATTATGTTGAATGGTTTAGATGTTATCTTTTTGTAATGCATTATTTAAATCATTTTCAATTTTTCTTTTTTTTAAATCATAATTACTTTGTTCAGCAGTATACAAATGATTTAATTATAATATTGACTACAAAAATCCAACATAAAGGATTAGTTTATTTCATTCTTTGCTGTTTATGTATTTTTTTGTTTTTTTTTTTAGCTTCATAATCGCTGCGCTTCTCAAGTTAAACCTGAGTGTAACTTAGGTGAGCATAAGCTTCACATTTTACCACCAACTTCAATATGTCCTGTTGTTCTCGATAGACAAAGATCTATATCAAAAGAGAAAAACAAACACAAGTTTTTAATTGCTACATCACGCAATAATATGGATGAAACATCTGAAAATGAATTCCCAGTTTTTGAAGAAGTTGAAATCCACCCTCATCCAGAAAGAAATGAGGAGTGTGGATCATGTGATAGAGTAGATGAACATGAAAAGGAACAGTCAGCTGAAACTAGGGCTCCTGAACCAGCTACTGTAAGTTTTCTTTTATTTATTTTTTCACAAAACAGATATTTCTTCCAGTTACATTATAAAATCACAATCATAATTCACAATAGTGCACATTTAGATTGACAGTAAAGATTTGGGAAAATCAAAAGGAAAAAAGATTGACATTACAGTTACTACAGCAACTACTGATCTATATGATGATATAATATGAATAAATGCACTTAAACTTTTACCTTGCGAATATGCCTAGATGAAATCACACTATTTCATCTGTGGGTGAACTTGATAACTAATCAATCCTGAAATATTGACAGTACAATTTTTTATTAGATCTAGAAACATAGAAATTAATATGACAAAGAATATTAGGTAGTATTTTCAGGAATGAACCTCTTCAGATGAATGAAGAAAGCTGTTGCTTTCTGATCATCAAGATGCCTTGTGGGTTAGCCGATTAGGCTGGTCTAGTGGTTAATGTGACATCGTAAATCAGCTGATTTCGAAGTCAAGAGTTCTGAGGTTCAAATAATGGTAGTTGCTTTTACTGGTGACTAGTTTTATATGGATCTGAATACTAGATTGTGGATACGGGTGTTCTTTGGTGGGTGGGTTTCAATTAACCACACTTCTCAGGAGTGGTCGACTTGAGATTGTACAAGACTACTCTTCATTCACATTTATACATATCATCCTCTAAAGTAATACTTAGTGGTAGTTCCTGAGGCTAAACAGGAGAAAAAAAGTTGTGGGATATACTCCAATATGAAACATTCTGTATTCATATACATTAAACTATAAAGTGCAAATAGTGTTGGTTAAATCTTTGTAGTATCTAATAAGTACTAATGTTGATGCAGAGTGATTGTTATTTTTTTATAAATAATCAACAAAAATGAGTACAGAATCCATTATGATCTCCAAATAAGCGATTGCATGGAAGGATGATGTTTCTCATTTTAGTATTATAATTGATAATCAAATTCTTTTTCAAAAATTAAATATCATGCCTTTTAATAAAACTGAATTCCAAACACCAAAACTAAAATGTGATAATCAGTGAGAAAATTATATTTATTTGACTGAATATCTTATTTCTGAACACTGATATTACTATTAAAAGATATTGTTCAAACATTCAGGCATGTGAATTATGCAAGTAAATATGATAGTCTTTTTTCTTGAAAAAAAAGCAATATCCATTCCTACCACACCAGACTATGGAATACTTTTTGTATAACTCAACGTAGTATAACAATACTACGGTTTATGGGAATGGCTTTATTATGCTTCTGATGATACTTCTAACAAATTACTGAAATATTTGAAAACTCTTCCCACCAATTTACTTAAAATACAATTAACCAATTTTATTTTATGAAAACTACATTACTCTGTTGATGAATTTTTGAATAATACTAATTAAAAATTTAGTAGTTAAAATTACTAGTTGAAAATAATCTCAAGAGCTCCATTTGAAATGTGAATTATTTTGTTGTAATTTTTTTTTACATTTAATTAATTTATTTTAACATTACTTTATGTGCTTGTATTTAAATAATATATTATTTAATCATGTCTATTTTCTGTTCTGTTTGTTTTTACATTTACTCATATAATCTTAAACAAATGTGATGTATAATTTTATAATGTGTTATTATATACCAATCAGAATAAAAGACTTATTCATTTACTTACATTTAAATTATTTTTAAAGTAAATTACTACTTATATATTTTAAATAAAATTATTTATTTTCAGGGAGCAGTGGCACCTGTGTCAACTAGTAATAAGCAAGCTGCTATCTCATTCCAAATAACTCCTATTCCTGGAACAAAGCCATTAGTTGTATTTGTTAATCCTAAATCTGGTGGTCGTCAAGGTATGCGAATGCTACGTAAATTCCAGTATCTCCTCAATCCTCGTCAAGTTTACAATTTGGCTAAAGGAGGCCCACTTCAAGGTTTAGCACTTTTCAAAGATGTTCAAAATTTCAGAGTGATTTGTTGTGGAGGAGATGGCACAGTAGGATGGGTTCTTGAAGCTATGGGTAAGTTACTGACTGCTCCATCCCACAGTAACTTATTGAAATCTACTCAAAACTGAATGAAATTTTATTTCCGAACTAGGTGACACTTTCCTTAACCTGTTGCATCGTCTAATTATAAAACATTATTTGTGGTTTTTTTTTTAAAAACTGATTTACATTTTTTTATTGAATTCTGAATTGAAGGCAGTTTTGAAAAGAAAAAAATCAAATGATGGTTTTCAGTGAATTTCATTCAATTGTACGAACAAATTATAATATAATTGTGGATTTGCTCATAGAAACATATTTATGAAATAAATTTTCCTTTACTTCAATATAAATTGGAAGGGTTTGATGTAAATTCAAAGACTATGGTAAAACATCTTTGAAGGTAGTACACAAATTTTAGAAACTGATTCCATACATCAAAATAATAAAAAAAAAATCTATATGATCAATTTCGTAATTTTCTTCATTAACTAGCTGTCTCTTTTATGTTTTTATTAAATGGCAATGTATACCTCAATAATCGATTAAGTAATTAATAAATAAATGCGGTGTTTTGCATCGCCAAATTTCAGATATGATCATATTAATTTTTCATTCATTAATATCTGCATAATTATTAGTTCTATGTATTTCTTTTCAAGATTTTTTTTATGAATAATTTGGCACATAATTTCTTCAAATATAATATGTTTCTTCAAACAACAATTATAGTGGAAAACATCAGTCTATGAATAAGTCATGAAGAATTAATTTTGAATCAATATTCAGTAAGTACAATAAAAAAAAATGTATTAACCTGATCATTTAAGTGGGCCTCAGCTGTGTTTTAAAAAATCATTTTTAATTTTTATTTACATATGAAAAGTGCCTGCTTGACTGAGGATTTGAATCCTAGGATCTTCTGGTGGATGCAGAGATATTACTGCCATGTCACAGAAATCGGACATTGATGTCAGTCTTAGTTATTAAGTCGATTAAAGGTGTTTATAAATGTTAAGATGTGAGTGCTTACAAATGCACTAACAATTTTCTTTATATTATATAATTGTTATTACTCCAAATTGCTAAAGTTTGAGTAGTTACTTCTGGGATGCTGACACTGTAAACTGGTGCTAATTGCATTTTGCAAATGTTATAATATTCTGCCAGCAGAGACATTAACTAAGAAACTTTTTTCTTGAACTAAAAAATTCCATGTAGCACTCATGGAGATTTAATGAGCCTTCACCAAAAATAGACTCCTACTAGCTCTGCTTACACTAAATCTCTAATGTATTATTATTCGGTATAAATATATTAATTATTATCAGATGAGGCATTGCTGAAACAATTCATAAATTTTTACTGATATATTTAACTTCATAATACTAGAATAAAAATCCATATTTTATACTATCAATAATGCTTTATACTTTTCAGATAACGTTGACTTTGTTGTTCAACCATGTGTTGGTGTAATACCACTCGGAACAGGAAATGATCTCGCTAGATGCTTACGTTGGGGAGGTGGTTATGAAGGAGAAGCATTGAGTAAGGTTCTTAAAGTGAGTAGCCTTGAAAAATTAGAAATAAAAAATATGACATCAGTCACTGTATGTTTTTTCATGAAAAGAATAATAAATGATTATCAGTAATCTTATATCTCAGAGATGATTATTCATGTATGTCTATCCTGAAAACTCGCTTCATTAAACTATTTTTTAGATAACCTTCTATTCAGATAATTAATAATTTACCAGTAGACAAACTGTTCATTGAAATGCAATACATGTAATTTGTAGTATGTGTAAAATGCCAGGGGTCTGGGATTCAATACAGAAAAACTTGTTTATGAAAGATAAGAGATGTTACCATTTTACAAGGTTTATTTGATGGATGATAAATTTTTTTAAATTCCAAAGTACAATAGATAAGAGAACCTCTGTATTTTTTGTGCTAGGTTTAATTTACTTAACAAAGAAAAATGTCTATCTTTTGTTCTGTAGCTCACTAACATTACAAGACTTAAGAGTCTCTTCCAGTCATTCAATTTTGTTATGTATGAGATTTAAGTTTTATGTGTTCATAAAATTAGGATCGAAAAGCCTCTTGTAGATAGATTTTATCATAATCTTCACAGTCATTTTAATACCTAACAAAAATCACAAAATATTTTGTAAAAATGTCAAATATTTTTCATCTTACATTTTAGTTATTTTAAAAGTGATAATTCTTTGTGATATTAACTGATCAAGTACACAAGATTTCAAATGTAGCAGCCCCTTAATTTCTTCATTTTCAATATGCACTAATATCTACTTTGTTTTGTCAGTTATATATTGTGTTTATACACACACAGAAAATTATTTAAAATGTATTACAGAACTGGTGCCAAGCAGTTGATGTTCATCATTTTAAAACATTACAGTAGTAATAACATAGTTTATGAACCTGCATGAAGAGTTCAATATTTTATTTTGGTTAGTTTACCAAAGGAAATATATTGACTTATTTTATTAATATAATCATTGAAGGTAAAAAAAATCAGCAATTGGAGGAATTATAAATGGAAATTCTATAATCTCAAAAATACTTGTTTTAAAGATCCAGTAATTGTTCAAAAAAAGTGTGTGTTCACCTATTTGAATGCAGCAGTTTCGTGGATGTAAATCTTGCTATCATTGAATTTTAACTCAAGTGGTGTTTATTTTTTTTAAATGTAGCTGGTAAAAGACGTTATTTAATAAGACATACCTTCTTCTAACAGCAATAGCCCAATTTTTCCATGTTCTTTTCTGTGTGAATTTATTATTTTCACTTGTAGCTCAAAACAACATTATCAGAAACTAATCCTCAAGTTAAACACATAACTAAGAAGTTTTCTCGTTTCAGGTCAAGATTTCCTACAGCATAATCCTTCTGTAATTTAATTAACTAAAATGATTTTAAATCTGTAATATTTTTATTTTTGTAATTTGAATAATGTTTGCAATTTCTTTTGGCTTTGGTTCAAAAGAACCCAAATTCATCAAAAAAACCTTTGATGAATTTTTTCATTTTAAAACATTAAAATCTGAAACTGTCTTCTCTGAAATAAATTTCTTTTACCATATAATTTTTTTGTCATATTTGTAATTTTCATTTTTTCCAAAATGAATTTATTTATTCTTTTACTGAAATTATTTATCTATCTCACAATAAGTGTAATGTTTCCTTTATAATTTGATTTGATCAATCACCAGATTATTTTTTTGTATTTAAATTATCATGACAGGTTAAAATTCAGCCTTAGGCCTATAATAGCAATGTATTTCATTTAATTATTAAATTTTTATTTTACAGAAAATTGAACATTCGACTCCAGTAATGATGGATAGGTGGAAAATTGAAGTGAAAAACCTGAAAGAAGATGAATTACAGGGTGATCCTGTTCCATATAATATTATTAACAATTACTTTTCGATTGGAGTGGTGAGTTTTTTTTAATATAAATTTTATTCATATTTTTAATGTGAGCAAGTAAATGAATATTCTGTCTTGGTACACAAATTTAAAAAAATATAGATTTAGACAAATATAGACACCTCAGTAATTTGAACGAATGTAATTTGAAACTTACATTAATTCAAAAGAATGAAAATTTCATAATTTTTCGATGTTAGATGACTCGCTTAAAAAGTATTGGAACTTTTAGTACCAAAAAAATTTCAGGAGCTGAGTAGCAGCATTTTCGTTAGTGGAATTGTCAGTTTCTATTGTTAACGATGCCTATCTAAAACCTTTTAAGATGTTAATAATTATGATGATGGGATATGGTAAATGTTTGTCATGATTTTCAGTGCATTAAATACGCATATGTAAAGATTAAGTTATCACTACTAATTGTTTTAAGAAAATCAGCTTAAAAAATTATTTAATTTAAATTATGTCTGATACAAAGTTTTATTACGTTATTGAAAACCTAAAATAACTCTTTTAGCTAACTCTAAAACAGTAAAAATGTAGAACTAGATGATTTTTTTTTAAAGTCATCAACAACAGTTGAAGTGAAATAGTAAAAATAAATAAAATAAAAAACAAAATATAGAAAATTAAATAAACAAGATTTTACCTTGTGTCTTAAACATTGTAATTTGTCAAACATAATCAGACTAATGCAATGGTAATGGTAATGGAATTAGTTATCTACCTTATTTTCAGAATGGGATGGTTAGATGAAATGTGATTCAGAACTAATTATTCTTCATTGTACACCACATTTTAGATGTAAAATTCCCTTCTTGAGTAGCTGGGATGTTGTGTTAAACTTCTAATTTTAAGACATATCAGTTCAATAAATAATAGAATTGTGCATAACAGTTAATTTTATTGTCATTTTCAGGATGCAGCTATATGTGTCAAATTTCATCTTGAAAGAGAAAAAAATCCCCAAAAATTTAATAGTCGAATGAAGAACAAATTATGGTATTTTGAATATGCTACTTCAGAACAGTTCGCTGCTTCCTGCAAAAATCTCCATGAAGACATTGATATCAAAGTATTTAGATAAAATAATATTATTTTACATTATCATACTAGCGTATAAACTATCTTTTTAGCAAGATTTTAATTAGTACTGCTTAAATTTAAAATACCTTATTAGTCTTATTTAAATTCTTAAATGTTTCATATTATCTGATTATTATTGATATAAATCCAAAAATTATCTTTGAAGAGTTATTTGTATAAAAATATAATATTTTTACATTTCAGTCGATATGAATTTATAGCAGGAGATTTCAGCTACAGTAGATAGCTGATAACTTGGACCTAACAGACAATGTTTGGTTTAGATCAGTGAAAATCTGAAGAAACCAGTGTGTACTTTTAATGATGTAGTTTTTATTTGCAGTTATAATATTTGAATTTTTAACCTCAACATTTTTTTATTATTCTATTTATTCAAAAATTTAAAGTATGCAAATTGTCTATAGTCCACTTTAATTAAAGGTGAGTTAAAAAAATGTTATTGGAACCTACGCTAATCTTCATTCTAATTCAGACTTTCAGAAACCACTTTACAACTGACTCCACTTGAAAGTGTTGCACATTAACATATATTTCAGTATTTATGTTAATAAGCTTGATGAAGATGATGATGGGAAATTGCTTCAGTTCTCACATTTCCTAATAATTATGCATGAAACATCTCTTATTCCCAAAAATTAATGGCCAGTTTTAGGAATAGCCCATGTCTTATCAGTTGTTTACTGACACTTAGTTATGGCACCAAACAATCTCAGAACTCTTTGAAATCAAAATATCTTATGTAAAAATTTGATAGATGCATTTAAAGATTTTTTTCTCATAATTTCAACAATAAAATATTATGTTTTTTTCAGTGTGATGATACACCTCTAGATCTTGCAAATGGACAAGCTCTGCAGGGTATTGCACTTCTTAACATTCCTTACACACATGGAGGATCAAACTTATGGGGTGATAATCACATCAGAAACAGAGCATCTACAAGAAGGAGAAATAAAAAGAAATGCAAAGAGAAAGATGTGTCTACTAGCAGTTGTAATGAAACGGATCTCAATTCTGCTATTCAAGGTATTACAAAGTTGATATTTGTAATCAAAATGTCAAATTTTACTTAGTGTTTGTTTTCAATAAACAAAAATTGTTTTATTTTTTTCTTATAAACCCATTCAATACTCCAAACATCTTAGAAGATCCTGTTATATGTTTTAAATGACTTCAGTATGTCACAGAACAGCCTATGCAATCTATAATTTACATTTTTATTTCTGTAGCATATTCAGGAAAATTTTAACCTATAACAGTTATTCAGAAGAGTTTAATATTTAAGCATGTGTTAATGATTTCATAGTAGCTGTAAATCTTCAATCAATTTAAAGAATTTTTGATAATTGAAAGAAAGGAGTATATATATCTTTATTTTCTTTTGCTATTACATTTAACATAATTAGCCATTATTAGCAAAATCAGGTACCTGCCCAGATAAATAAATTCTTTGTAACAAGCTATTCCACACTTATCTAAAGAAACTGCTTCACAAAATTAAAAATTTATTAATAGAAATAGGAAGTGGTAATAGCCTGTATTAATGCAGTAATATATGTTTCCAAAAAAACTACAATGAAATACTGTACTGTAAACTGTACAGTAAGAGTCTCACAATACAATTGTTTCAATGATACAATTTTTTCTGCTCAAAAAATAAAAATTTCTGTAATATAAATAAAACTGTTTTTAACAAAATGATACTGATATCAAAAAAGGTAAGACACTACATACTACATTTCTATTATAAAAATCTGTTAATTTAATTTTTTTTTTAAATACATGTTATATTTATGTAATAGGCAATAGATATACAATAATAGATAATAAACATTGTTTAAGTATTCCATATAGTAAGCAAAAAACAGAAAAATTTTTTCAAAACGCTTATTGGCCCGATTTCATTTATATGCAATACGTATCACGTTTACAGAAGTAATATAACTCTTACTTATCCTTTAATAAATGAAATTTATTTCATACTGAATTTTATAAAGAATTTCATAATGAAATTCATTTCATACCATATTTTTCCTTTTTTAATAAAACTAGTAAATGACCTTCACGAATCGAAGATCCGTAATATTGTACTAATTACTTTGTAAGTATAACACTCGATTTTTTATTGTATCAGTGGACACACTTTTTATATTATTAAATGAACTTTTTTTTATTTCTCCATCAATTAGTTGAAATAGTCCTAATTGTAGAATAAAAATTTTACTGATCGAATTTATTTTTGTTTTATGTAACAAATCTTTGTTACTACATTTGCAACACTTCGTACTGTTCGTTTGTTTCATTAGCAGCTATAATCAATTGTAAACTAATGATTTTGTTATTTTTTTTAATGAAGTGATGGGAATTAAAATAGACGTTTTATCTTCAGTACTTTCATTAACATAAGAGCATTTACTATTAAAACAATCTGTAGTATATTTTCTTTTAAATTTTATTATTTCAAATACATTATCAAGTTTTTATACGAGATCATTCGTAAATTCAAAGGCATCGTTAAGTACTGCTATCTAGCGGCGCAATCCGTAAACATGCCTATTTTTTTAGTAAAAGTGACATATTTGGGCCCAGCGGTTCATCAAATGGAAGAGTTGTCTAACATAATTCAAAATATTTTTTGAAAGTATTCTTTATTACAAATCTAATTGAACGGAAATATAATTTTTTCATTCTTATTTTTTAATTTTTCCCCATTTTCATTTCACTTTTAGATTAGATTATTTTTAGAACTGTAAACATAGTTTGTTGACCTAGCAAATCCTAGCAGAGGTAGAACTTTTATACCTAGCAACGGTCTTTGACTTTTATACGGATTTGAATACTAGATCGTGGATAGCGGTGTTCTTTGGTGGTTGAGTTTCAATTAACCATACATCTCTGGAATGGTCGACCTGAGACTGTACAAGACTACACATTCATTCACATCATCATACATATTCATACAAATCATCATTATTCATCCTCTGAAGTAATACATTGCAGTGATTCCAGAGGCCAAACGGAGAAAAGGGAGACTCTCCCGATGAAATTCTAATGAACTTCTTGATAGAAAAAAATAATTACATGAAATTACAGTGATGCACCTACATGGAAATAATAAATAAACAGAATTAAATAATTACATGAAATTACAGTGATGCACCTACATGGAAATAATAAATAAACAGAATTAATAAAGAATATACAAATGATATTGAAGGTTTAACTGAAAAATATCTAAGGTAAGTAAGTACACATTGATTGAACATGCAGAAAATTTAGATTTCTAAGTAATATTATTAAAAATTCATAGACATAGTTACCTTTACTAAAAGGGAATAATTTAATTTTTAATAAATCTTATTAACCTATTTTAGATCATCAGGTATTTAACTAGCAATAAAAGTATAATAAGGCCTTTTTCTGTAGGACAAAGTATTGTAGTATATGATGAAAAAATAGTTCTGTGTCTGGTTTGATAGAAGAAAATATTGCAATGTTTTAGGAGTAAATAATAATCTTTTTTACTAAGGTAATACAAACATATAAAAACATGTGGAAATGTTAGAATTCTTAATGTTATAAATGTTGGTTTACATGATTTACATTTACTGGCATCAAATAAAGATCTGACAGCCAATTTTTTATTTCTGGAAAACTCACATTGACTTTCCAACTCCCTAATCATTAATAATAATAATCACAAGCTTAATATTTGATTAAGAAGGTTGAGAAATAGAGTATGCATTTTTTTTTTTTTTGGTTATTCATTATATTGTATTTTTATAATAGATATTGGTGATAGACTGATTGAAGTAATTGGGCTGGAAAACTGCTTGCATATGGGACAAGTAAGAACTGGCTTAAGAGCTTCAGGAAGAAGGTTGGCTCAGTGTTCTTCTGTTATTATTACTACAACAAAGAGATTTCCAATGCAGATCGATGGTGAACCTTGGATGCAACCTCCATGCACTGTGAGAGTAAAATTAATTCTATTTACTGGTTAAGTTTTATTAGTTTCTTCCAATGTATTTAATAAGGTTATGTTATTATTTTTTAAATTTAATGATATTTTAATTTTTTAAATTAAATCAATTAAGATGAGTTGGAACACAGTATCCCATTTGGTGAAAACCAAATTTAAAACTGCGACTCCTTTTTGGAGATTGTAGTAAAATACTGATTCTCACTTTATTATCTAAACATTCATTCGCTTATCATCTAAGTTTTTTAGTTTTGTCTGTAACAGAAATAGAATGAAAGTGATAACAAAATCATTTAAATGTTTTTATCAAGTATAAGAAAAGTTTCAAATAAAAAATACATTTTTATAAATATTAAATAATTTTCAAAATTATAAAAATTACTTTAGTTAAATTACAGAAGATTTTAAACATTATATTTGACTATACAATACAAGAAATAAACAATAAATATAATAATAAGATCAAGTGTAGCTTGTAGATCTTATTATTAAAACAAGGATTATTATTAAAACAGATAGCTTTGTTTTTATTTAGCCTTCAAAGATTAATCTGATGTTAAAAATTATACCTGTTGTATCAGTGTTCTCTAGATTTAAATTGGCCTTAAACAGATCTCTTATATGATACTATTTCAAGTACATCATCTAAAAAAAAATGTTGAAAATTTAAAAATTTAAAGATCTATTACTTATCAATATTCCTTCTTTATTTACCTCTGAAAGAATAATATATTTTTCTCAGATAGATTTTAAAATAAATTAGACATTCATAATAATGACCCAAGAAGTACAATGAGTAGTTCATACAATGAATGACATGTGAAACAAGGTAAGACTTTAAAATGATTGATTATTAAATAGTCAATGGATCAATGGAAATCAATGGATCTTTTTCCTTTCATAGCTAATTATCAGCTCTTTTTTAATAGAGTGATCTGGTAGAACTGTTTTATTTTTTTTCTATGGAAATTATATTTTAATAATTAATGTATTAATGTTGTCTCAGCTAAGTTATCATTTTATTCATAATTTTAATCTTTTCCAAATAACGTTAATATTTCAACGTTAAAAAAAAATTTAGAAAAATGCTAAAAACGTTTTTGTTAGAAAATGTTTCTTGAAAAATACTCAATAATTAATAATTTAGGTAGTTTTAAATTTAGGATTAGTACGCTTTTAGTTCAACTTTTATTTCATCCTCTCGGATGAAATACTAGTACTAAATGCAGGAAAGTGATAAAAAATGAAAAAATATATTAAAGTTTAATATTTTTCAAGTTTCTCATATCACTATAAAAAGTATTAAGTAGTAAAGTAGTAGCAGTAAGTAGTTTTTTTTCAGTATTTCTAACTTTTAATGAAACTACTAACATATAAGAAAGTTTTAAAACCGCAAACAGGGCTTACTAAAATCTCATTACAATAATCATTAGCAGAATATTTCATTTCCCTATAATATGATCTTCCTTTTGTATATAAAAATGTTAAAAATGCTAGATCATATATTTTTAAAAGAGTACCTTTGAAATATTATTTTAATTTATAATAATTTTAGTATTTGAAAAAGATAAAAATTAGATATATAATTTGTTTTTTTTTTTGTTTTTTTCATATATGTTGTCAGATTCGAATCACACACAAAAATCAGGTTCCTATGTTAATGGCTCCACAACCTGAAAAAGGAGAAGGACTTCTAAGATTCATTAGAAAGTAAGAAACCATGTTTGCTATTTATTTTGATCTGAATTCGAATGAATTGCTGTTTGTTTTTTTTATTCAGTTCTTATTACCGACCTAGTTAAATAAATAAAAAGTTTTTTAAGTATTTTTTTTTTTTTTTAAGTACTTTCATAATTATACATACCCAGTTTAATTATATGAGTTTTACTTTGTAGAAAAAATTTCATTCATTCTTAACTGTGTTTGAAAATTGGGTTTTCAAACTACTTTTTATTAAAATTATATATTATTAAATAAATAATGTTCATTATTATTATTATTCCAGAATTTTTTTTTTTTGTCTTCAGTCATTTGACTGGTTTGATGCAGCTCTCCAAGATTCCCTATCCAGTGCCAGTCGTT
>JAAAKQ030430543.1:0-24675 GCA_010016005.3 Zanna intricata
GAAATCTTTCGCTAGCCGTAACTCTAACAAAACGTTTTCAGGCATATGTTTATTGGAAACTTTTTTCTTATTTTTAGATATAGAACCCGATTCCAAGAGATTGCTGTGCAGTTTTGATACACCCTGTATAATAAAACTCTCAGTTAACTGTAAATTAACTGATAAATCATAATAGTAAATAGAATGTACATTTTATAAATGTATTTAAATCTAATGTACAAAAAAATTTATTATATATAAAAATTTATAATTTTATACTTTATAATTTTAAAATTTTATAAAAATTTATAATTTTTTTCTTTAAAAATTCAGTAATTTAAAAAGTATTTTACCTTTTTCAATGCCTATTTTTTGTTTAATTTTTTCTATTAATATTGAAAGTAGCTAAAATAATAGTTGTATAAGAACTCTAGAAAGGTGTAAAAAAATGAGCTCTGCAACTCAAATATCATCTGAGAAAGAATGATTAGAGGAGAAAAAATTAAAGAAAACAACAATTGATATTTAAACATCCACCAGTGCCACCTTATTTTTCCCAAACTAACATGGATAGCCATTGATGGAATGGCAAGTAACAGGTAGCCAAGATGATTTGATAGCTTAAAAATATGGCTACGAAGCAGTTGTCTTTATTCTATACCATGTTGTGTTACATGAAATTGTCCAAGAAAGACTCAAATTGATGATGTTTTGTACTTTGAAGAGTGTGAATCCTACTTCTTCCAACTCCACTGAGTAACACACTTTCTAGCAATCTGATAATATTTTCTGTTTCTTCAGGAAAATTATTTTTTATCACACTGAACAGAATAAATTCATTTGTGAATCCTGGTATCATCACTTCAAAACATTTACTGGTTTCCAAACATATATATTGACATGTATACATCAATATACATATAAAAAGTATAGTTTATAGTGATTGATATAATGACATTCTGATATGACATCATATACAGACATGTTCCAAGTTTTTTGAAGGTGATATGACAACGTAGTTTTAGTGGCAATGAAAATCATTTGCTAGTTTCTTTGTATAACAAAAGTTGTTAACGACAAACAAAGAGTATTTTGATTTATAAAAGAACCTTCAAAGACTGTATTACAGCACAAAATATTCAAGACAAAGAAAAATAACTGATTTTTTGCAGAAAAAGTAATTTTCACAAATTTTTTATCTTCTTTTATTTTATCATATTTATTATTGTTTATGTTTTGTATTTATTATTGTGTATTTTTGTGTTTTTTTTTTTTAACATTATTTTATTATCCAAATAAATCATTATTATTATTTTTACTGTATTATAAAACCCATATAGATAGCATATTAAAGTAGTATCACTACTCTAGGACTATCAGTTATAATGATCTAAAATCATCGGTCCCTAGGTGGTCACTATAAATGATATTTACTGTATGTATATATGTTGATTGTAAAATATTGTGATCACCAATAGTCTTCATTTCATTGAATAAGTACTCATCAATCTAGACGATTTCATCTGATTTTAACATCAGACTGCTTACCCATTGTTGTGCCTGCTCACACACCCTGAATGTTGTTGTTTCCAATCTATTATTTTAATACACATTTTTAATTTACAAAGACACCATCATTTACATCATTTAGTAGGTGTGAGATCTTTTAACTGGACATAGATGAAGACCCCCCCCCAAATTACAAGCAGAACGCATGAATTTTATAGTCAGCTGCAACATGCAAATTAGCTTTACTTCAACATTAGATAAGTTACAGCACCACTGTACACATTTGCCAAAGTAAAGATTCACATCATGACTTCAGTTTCACAGATTTTAGCAACAGGCAAAGAAAAGCACACATCTATTCTTTAGAGACTCCAAATAGCCATCTAATACAATAATGGACGTATTTACAGCACTATACAGAGAAGAAAATGTACCGTAATTTAATACTTAACAATGAATATAAATGGCTGAACTATGACAAAGCAAAATGGTTTATTCATTGTAAACAATGAACAGATAATAGTATAAATGGATTGTTAGTTATTATCTATTGCACATTTTCAATTCTATTATTTTGAGAATAAATTTTTTTTGTTAATTATTTTTATGATAGTATGAAATTTAACTCCATGTTTTTTTTTGTTTGTCATGATAGAATTAGAAATGTGAAAATGTTGGGCACCATGGGGATCATGTTTTTGAGCATAATCTGACACACTAACACTAAAATAAACAGCTATATAATAAGTAGATTTTATACGTTGAATAATTAATTTCTTTTAATGGTTAATTCATATTGCTTCTGCAGAATTTTCAAGTCTAACAGAGCTGAATTAATAAATTTTCCATTACCAGATATACGTTTTGCCATTGCTAAAATTTATACTTGGCAACGTTTCTATGAAAACAATAACATTAAAACATTAAAATGAACTTTATAGAAACATATGAGGAAAAAATAAAAAAATGGATCTGATTAAAAAATTCAAATGCAGAATTTAACTTAAGATAATTTTTCAAAAATAAAACTTTTTATTAATCAGAGTACAAAACAAATACTCAAATTAAATGGGACAACATGACGAATAAGGTTTATCTGCAAGGGTAAATCACATACAAACAGGATTTTACTTTTAAGAAAACTTTATTTATTAAAAAATAAAAGGCAAATGTAATTTATTTTTCTACATAGTTCCTGCTTTAGAATACATTTTCCTCAGCAAGAAAGAAAGTTTTTTATCGCAGTATTGTAGAAAGAAGCGTCAAGAACCAAATGCACAAGAATTCCTCTAAATAAATAAATTTTTAAAAAACAAAACAAAAGAAAATTAAAAAAGAGGAAAATAAAACATTGAAAATCATATTTAAAAAAAGCAAGACGCCTGACTAAAGAATTACTTAGATAACCCTTTGATCGTCATCTTTAAATCATTGTCCTCCTAGAGATCAAACAAATGAAAATCAAAGGGCAATATGTCTGGGCTATAGGGAGGATGATCAAGTTGTCTAGTATAATTCTTCTAATTTTGAGACCGTTAGAGCTGCAGTATGAGGTCTAGCATTGTCATGGAAGATGGCCTCTTGAATTGGTTGGTCTTATCTTTTGCGGTTATATGCAGTCCTCACCTCATTCAACAGCTTGCAGAAGAAGTAAGCAGCAGTCGTATCAATGAGCAACTCGTACAAAAAAATCAATGAGCAAACTGCTGACAATCAGGTTTTGATTTTCACTGGGGGGCTGCCTCCCCTTTCCTCCACCACTCCATACTGACTTGTTTCAAGTAAAGAATGTAGCAGTTGACCCAAGCTTCACCGCAGGTGATGATCCAACTCAAAAATGCATCACTTTCTTTCACAAACCTTGCTGTAAGCCTCTGACAAACCTAAAAACATCCAACTTCTGATCTGCAGTCAAAAGGTGAGGGATCCATCTGGCACACACTTTGCAGAACTATAGGTCATTTGTAATGATCGCTTGACAGCTCCCTCCTTATTCCGACCTTATTCTGCAATTTCAGATACTCTCACTTGTCGATTGTTTTCAAGAATGTCTCAAACCACACAAATATTTTTGTCTCTAATGCTGGTCCAAGTATGGCAATCATGTTCCTGATTTTCCACTCATTCTCATCTTTCCTTGTACTCTTTATACCAAGTAAACACACAAGTCCTTGACAATGTTTATTGGTCCCTGACCACTGCAGTCAATCTCCAGAAAATTTCCATCACTTGAACTCCTTCATGAACAAGAAACTTTATAATTATGCATTGCAAAGTGGAGGTACGCACCTGTTGTTGCAAAATCGTGAGCGTTACTGACAAATTTGTTGGGAGTGTGGAATGGCCGGCTCTCCCTATTCCTAATGACACCACCCAAGCATACTAGAAGCACAGGGCCCAGTCCTACCAACCACAGATGCTCAGAAACAAAAATTCCATTTATATTTGATTTACCCTCAAAATAATAAAAAATTACAATTATTCATGAACATAACCCCTCAAACTTTAAGTAATTAAATTCACGTAATTTTAAAAATAATATCATACTTAACAGACTATTTATTTGCCAACAATCTTTGAGTAGACGAAAGATTTTGATTAAATTTAAAGAAAAAATACTGCAAAATGTTTAGACATAAATTTATGTACCGATCAACTAAAATTTGTCTTACTTAAGAATGTTAAATGATTAATTTTATTTTCCTTATTTATCATTTCGTACAATTATAATTACACAGCAATAATATAAAGCATTAACAATTAAAAAAATAAAATAAAGAAATTATAATACCTTTATCATCGTCTCAAATAACTCAACTAAATACTGGAAAACTTGTGTATGTAAATTAGGATCCTTTAAACAATTAACATCTCCCAAAGCTCCAAGCATTCTTCTCCATAAAACAACTGCTACATCTGGAAGCCAACCTCTTACAGAACCTCCAGACATTACTGATCTTCGTTCCCCATCAACAGCTTCTACAAATACATGGGTGAAACTTCTATCAAAATTAGATAATCAAAAACACAGGAAGCCAAAAGAAAGACTATATAACTCCCACAGTTGCAGTATATTTTTGTTCATACTAGTCCATCTGATCTATTGAAAACTTAACATTTTTTTATACTTGATAAAAAAATAAATAAAAGCATCTTCGTGATTGACCAACCGACACTTTTTAATTGTTATAATACAAAAAGAAGCTAACTGTCTAACCTGAGACTCTATTACATCTAATTATCAAGGAATAGCACTCTTAA
The DNA here is from genome assembly GCA_010016005.3 of Zanna intricata. NCBI lineage: Eukaryota > Metazoa > Arthropoda > Insecta > Hemiptera > Fulgoridae > Zanna > Zanna intricata. The sequence continues at coordinate 4,750 of JAAAKQ030430543.1, forward strand.
GTCCATAAATATTAAATAAAAATAAACTGCTAATAACCTAAACCACGTTTAATAAGATGACAACCTAATCTATAGACCCATAAATATTCCCTCAAATCCACAAAAAAAAAAAAAAAACAAGATGGATATGAAAGAAGATGGGTAATTTTAGAACCCTTCTTTTAATCAGACTCTATTTCAAGAATAATTTACATTTATTAATTTAATTAGACAATCTTTTTCTTTAACTTTTTTCCAGTACTAATTTTTATTTTTAGCTATTTGCACTAAAATTCCACTTAATTCTAGGAAATTTCCACTGAAATTCATATTCATAATATTTAAATAACTGATATTAAATTATATTTAAGGTAATTTTAATTTTTTTAACTAATACTGCAATGACTACAATTTCAAAATGTAATTTTTTTATAAATTTTTATTGAAATTTCTATTTACAATATTCATGCAAAACCCTTTAAATCACGGTATATGCATATGTGCATGTATACGTGTGTAATTGTGTGTGCGCATGTGCATGTGAATAAACATATATATGTTTAAACATATTTACAGGATTTTGAGAGTAAATTAGTACATGGCATCACTCACAAACACACAAATTTAATATGGACACGGTATGTGTATTATTATATGTGTATTATTATATATAACCTGGCAATAAAAAATGACATCTAATAATATTAAATAAATTAAATTCTTATCATGAAAGCTTATAATTCAGATAAGTGGGTAATAAATAGAAGATTAAATTATTTAGATGGCAATATCAAAATAAACAAGGACAAACAAACTGAAACATCAGTACATAGAGAAAATACATCTAATATCAATTCATAAAAAAAATCAAATCACCCTCGGTCTCATAAAATCAACACTAATATAAATATGATTAATAGAGAAATCAAATACACAATAATAACATATAGAAGTAAAATAATAAAATAAACATCATAAAACATATAGTGGTTCAAAATGGATATGATGCTACTTTAATTAATAATATTTATAAAAAAAAATATCAAAACACAATAAAAAAATAACTACCTCACAAACAATACAAATAAGACACAAAGGAGAAAAAATATTCATGAAGTATTTATACAAAGTGAGTCAGTTAAATATAAACAAAATTTCAATTTGAATATCATCAGACATTGTTTGAGGGATACAATATAATAAAAACTGCAACAGATTGTAGCACTCATATAAATTAATACAAAATGTTCATTAGTTAAATATTTTTAAATTTTTATTATGCAACAATGGGTTATTTCAATCATGACTGAGGCTGCAGGATCCCACAAAAGTACTTTCATGAGAAATTAAGACAGTTTTATCTCAATATTCTGTATAAAGAAAAGTCTTAAAGCAAGAAAATAGTCTGAATATTCCTTTGGTTTATTTAATAGAAGTTAAATATAATTTTAACAGTACAGAGAAATAATATGAATCTTAATAAGATTATTTTCAGTAAAATAACATATTTATTTACACTTACATATGAGGCAAAAAAAAATTTTTGTATTCTGTCAGAGAAGACATTGCTGCATTGCTGTGCAGAGCTACTTGAAATATTTTATCAACAATAATAACATGATTTAAGAAATCAATACCATCCTCCATATACAGAGTCAGAAATGTCAAAGGACTGCCATTGTGGTTGATATTGGTACTCTGTAGAATGGTTTGGTGCATCAAGCTTTAGCACAATTTCTGATACTTCAAATGATCTAGCAAAATCTTATTTGGTATTGGAACATTACAGAAATATCCAATGAAGCAATTAGTTTTCAAATTGAGAAGAGTGCAATAATTTTTTTTAGATCTCTAATATTACATTCATTATTCAGAAATATTAATATTCCATAATATTATATAAAAAGCTAAATGAATTATAATCCTCAAAAAACATATTTAATACAATTTCCACATCTGTTGATAAAATTTTATCCAAAATTATGAATCAGATTGTTTTACAATTTGACAATAACAAAGATATGACAATTAATTTAATTTATCCTAACTCTGGATAAGGTCATACTGTGATAGCACGATGCTTTACATATATGATAGTTCTAATAATATTAAGCTAAAATAATTACGTCTTAATTTTTCTCTAGACTTCAGAAAAATTTAACACAAGGTTTACAACAGACAAATACATTATTATTGTACAAAAATATGATAAAACACAATTATTCACACATGTACAAAATAGTTAGGTAAAAAATTTTATATGGGAATCCAAAACTTTAAATATTAAAAAACTATTATAATTCATTAATTTTATTTTTATTTCATTATTTTTATAGTATTGTTACTGTTTTTTTTTTTTATTAAATTATTCCTACAATACTTTTAAAATAACTCATTTTATATGCACTAAAAAAAAATGATAAAAGAAAGAAGTCCAAAAATTTTATTTAAAAAATTATAGAACATCTGACCTTATGTCCAAAATAAGTTTTTATAAAAAAAATTACTCATTAATATAAAACTGAAAAATATTTCAAAAAGATTTGGATCCGATTTGATCACCATTGTTAGCTACTTCATACAGCTAACAATGACATATAGCTACGTTAGCTATGTCATATAAAACTTTTAATAACACAACTCAAAAAAACAACCAAGCCAAGCCACAAATCAAAAAATAGATTTCTAAGAGAAATTATTAAAAAAATTTTACAATTCTTAATTCAAGTTCCATGAGTTCCTTTTTTTTCAAAAAATTTTTATGTCATCTACATTAATAATACTATATATACTTTGATTTTCAAATCTAAAGTTAAAGTTAAAATTAAAGTTTTTAAAGTTAAAGTTTTCTAAAAAAACTGATATTTTAACTCATCCCATTCAGCCCCTTTTTTGGGTTTACAAAATTATCTGTTGGAGTAATTATTTCAATAAGTTGGCCCAATATGTTGTAATGTTGTTTAACAAGGCTAACAAAATGAGTAACAAAAAAAACTAATAATAATACTGTGAGTCTCCATAGTCCGAAGAATCTAAAATCAGGTCAAATCTGTGATATACACATAGTTAAATTTCAATTCTTTTGTAAACACAGTAAAACTATGCATTAAGAAAAATTTAATTTAATGAAATGCAGGATTCATGAACTTCTTGTATACATCAACTAAATTAATTCTAATAATAAACTTATAATAATTAGCATTCAGATAATACCTATACTGGTTCCTTCACTACTAAGTACATCAATCTGCATTGGAGATTCTTTAAAAGAGTTGCTCTCAACACCGCTAGATGGTGCTGGAGATGGTGATCTTGAAGGCCCCTCTGATTCACAATATATGCTGCTACATTGTGCTGGAAAAAGAAATAACCTGCCATTACAAACAAATTTACTTTCATGTTTAATCTTTCACTTACTTCCATGACAAAATTACTTTCATGAATAATAATAATACTAATTTTAAAAAACTGTACAGAAATGACATAAGAAAAAAATAAAATTTAGAAAACAATCAAATATCAATCTAAATAACAAAAGAACAGGCATAAAATAAAAATTTCACAATATGAAATCAAAATTAATCTTTAACTTAAATTAGACTTTAAATTAATCTTTACAATTGAACACCAGTAGTTTTAAAGCAGTTCAAAAATAACTCAAGCAAATCCTGAATTTCCAATTAAGATTTGCTCAACAAAAAAAAATGATCTATTCCAACACTTGTCTAATACAAGTGTTATTCAAATATAAGCCAGAACTTTCCCACATGGACTGAAGAAGAGCAGTGAATGTGGTAGTACACTGCAGGTTGTTTACTTGGGTATGTGTGGAAAAGAGAAAGTGGTCAGCCACACCAGTAGCTCATGTTCCCATACATCAGCAGAATGTCTGAGCAGGAAGTACCATTGCCCATTGCGCAATGAATTATAATCCAATTTCTCACAAACAAAGATGTCAAATCCTTTCAAATTTTGACTAAATTCTAAGCACAGTTCAGAGATACTATCCTGTCAAAAACTCAGGCATTTGAAAGGGGGAAAAAATTTTTAAGTGACTGTGTCACATTGGAGAATGAAAGTTTGATCATCATCCACAGACCAGCCTCATGATGACAACATTCAGACCATCTTGTGAAAGGCAACCACTGCCTAACCATCACTGAAATTGCAGCAGAGGTGGACCTAAGTGTCAGGAGTGTGCATATAATGTTGTCAAATACCCTTGGATATAGCAAAGTGTCAGCAAGGTGGTTCCACATCTTCTCACTGAGACAAAGAAAAATGCCCAAAAAGACATCAGCTTCTAAATCACTTTAAGCAAGAAGGACAGATATTTTTGAACCATACTGGCATTTTTGACCTGTGACAAAACACAGGTCTACCACTTGATTGCAGAAAGCAAGAGAACAAGTATGGAGAGGGGATATGTGGGAAAGGGCACCAATCAAGACCAAGAAATACTTGTCAGGTGAAAAATTTCTGGCAACTCAAAAGGTATTAAAAAGGTGTGCTGCTAATTGAATTCCTGGAAGACAAAGGATGATAAATGTGGCAAACTACTGCCACTTGTTAGAAAACATCAGGGCTGCTTTTTGCAACAAACAATGCCAGCAACCAATTTGCAAAATCCACCTTCTCCATGACAACACATAACTACATACAGCAGCTCAGACTTCTGAAAACTCACAAAACTTCTTTTGATATTTCTTGAACACCCAATGTACAGGCTAAACTTGTCACTGCATGATATCTACATGTTTAGTTTGCTGAAAGAAGCTTTAGGAGGAAAAAGATTCAAAGGTGATGCTACAGTCGAGCATTACATGTGCAATTGGTTGATGGGGTTCACTAGTAGTCTTTTGTGTCTCATATCAATCATCATTCACAGTAGTCCTTTTTTGCAAAGACCTAAAAAAAGGATGGAAAGGATAGAATAACAACAAAAAGAATGGAATAAAGAAAAGAATTCCACAAAATTCTCTGCATTTATTTTTGACTCTTAAATATCTGTTGGAATTAGTGGTATAATACCATTTAAGTGGTACACTCAGATCTCTTCACTAGGAATAATCTGATTAAGAAAAATGTGATTTCTCCATGCTGTGATTTAACTGCTGCCACCATTCTTCTGATTTTGTATCAGTCAGTCAGCTGTCATGACACCCGTTGTGCACAACTGCACCCCAGATGTTTGGTCACACCATGCAAAATATAAGATATTTGGAAAAGAATGTACAACTTGTTGAGAATTAATGTCAACCTTCAAAGAGTTCATTTTTATTTGCAACTTCCAAGTCTTTTGTAACATCCCAGTCACTCTTCTTTTTCATGGATGTTTGTTGACACATTGTTGTTTAATAAAGGATGTGCTTAATTATTGTTTAATAACAAACTTTTTCTAATTAACTTCATATATTTTTTTATTCATCCACATCTTCATACACAAATTAAATAATCGACAATTGCTATAAAAAGATCTCACAATTAACATTTTACACTCCACAAATATCAAGGCTTTTCATACAGTATTTAACATCAATAAAACATAACATTCATAAATATATCAATTATGCACTAGAATCTAAGCATATTAAGAAAGCTGGTTAAAAAACAGATCAACTTTAAATTGGGGAAAGAGATCTGCATTGCAATTACACACAGTCTTTACAAACTGAATTAATCTTTATAAATCTATGGTATTGCACAATTTATTTATTTTATAATTAAAATAAAAATATTAAATTTATTCTACAAAATAAAATAGTAATAATACAGTTATATTTCTTTAAGTATAATAATATAAAAAATATCATTATTGTATAAATATTTAAGATCAAGTTATAACAAAAAATAAAAACTATCAGAAAAAAACAGACTTCATCAATTGCAGCAGTTAAAAATTTAAACAGTTAGAATACAAATAAAATAAAGCAAGAAATTAAAAAAAGTAGATTAATTACTTTACACTTAATATACCTTTTCTTTCTCTTAATGAATCCATTGAACGAGATCTTCTAGGCTGTCGTATCCGAGTAGGCTCTGAAAGTATTCTGGCTACCTCCTGTTCTATTGATACTTTTAACAGATACAATAAAAATAAATAATTATTATCTTAATTATATCCTACACATAATTATTAAATAATAATTACAAATAATTAATATAAATTATTAATATTAAGGTTGTCTTAAAAGTATTGAGCCTTTGGAGGCCAAAATTGAGAATATATTTATTGTTCTTGGAAAGTAACATTATGAGATCCGATATGAACATTTTTTTTTTTTTTAAACCTGCCATTTTTCTGGCAACACCATAACTCTGTCACTATACAACTTCTCTTATTTCTGGTCAAAAAACTGTTGACACTTGGTTTTCACAGGCCTCTTTTGAAACTAACTTAACACTATTCAGGGAGTTCTACAGGGACCGAAACAAATGATAGTCTAACAACCTTTACGTAAACCAGTTCATACCGTTTCTTTTGAATTGCTACATGCATTCACACCAATTGTCAGCAGTACAGGTCTGAATCTGACCATACTGCCTGGCAGCAGCAGCTTTAATGCACGATGCCCTTTCAATCTCACCAAATGCACAGTATAATCTTCCCGGAATCTGCTATAGACTATGGAGCTGCTTCTCACTTTGAACATAATCTTTCTTGCACATTTTTGATATAGATATTCACTTTTCTTCACTCAGCCACTAAATGTGATGAAATATGTCTGAGTATAAGAACTCCAACATTTTTTGCACATTACTAGCTTCAATTACCAGCCGTAAAATGATGGTCAGGCCTGATCCACTGTGGATTCATATACCTGGAGATCAACCACTTCAGAAATGGCTCGATTTCATTACATTTCAGTAGACATTCACAACAGAAATTCGATTGAGTAAATTTTTCTGAGTCAGATCACAAGGCACCCAAACATCAAGCTTCTCTTTGTAGCCAGCTTTCTCAAATGGTTTAATACTATTTGGTGATGGATATTTAGGTCTTTGGCTAAGGTAAGTTGTTTAGGTCATTGGATGTGGTCATGACTGCTTACATGCTGTACTTCCCCAACTTTTGTCAGAATATCATTCACTTTTTTAGTGATTGGTTGCCCTCTGCAAGTAGCATCTTGGACATAAAAATTTCCAGAAAGAAAGCAACTGAACCGTCTTTAGTTGTTGTTTTTGATAAAATATCTTGCCCATAAACAGCAAAAATTTCATTAGAGACCTGTGCAGCATTTGCACCTTTATTCTTTTAGATAATTTTTTTATGAATGACAGAAATACAACAAATTATTTGAAACAGCTGATCAACAATGCGCAATACTATATTTCATTAACTTTTCCATGAAAAATGGATCAATTGAGGAGGTTCACATTCCTGGCCACCAAGATTGTCTGATCTACAACCTTTAGATTTTTACATCTCAAGATGAATGAAAAATATTGTATTCAAAACACAAATACAGTATCATGAGGAATTAATTGTCCACATTATGGATGAGGCTTAGTAACTTAAAGACATCTCTGAAGAACTAAAACGAACAACAAAAGCAGAATACAAGTGCCAAAAAATGTGTTCAAAATTGTGGGCTATTTTTGAATATTTATTATAAACTGGTATGAATAATGCACTTTGGTCCAGTGTATTGTTTCTAAATAAATTCCAATTTCTCTAACTTTTCTTTGTTTTATTCAGCTTACCTTACACCATTTTGTTCAGAATTAAGTTCTCTGCAAGTTATTATGTTTATTACCATTTAACAAAGTATTGTACTACATTTATTGAACTTCATGACACACTTTGTATATAATAATTATACTCAGACATAAATAATTATCATAAATAACATTACCCATGTTTAAAAAAAAAAGAAGTTTATTAGGAATAATTTTGTTAATATTTTTTTTAAGATTCTAGGTTAAAAGTGATAGATTAAGAGATTTAAAAATGATCAGTATTACACAGAAGGCAAACATTTAAGAAAATCCAAAATATAGAATAAAAATATTGAAAACTGAACACCATAAAGGAAATATCAACGCCTAACAAACCTCATATTTCATTACTTTTAAGAAGCACAGGAAAAATAAGGCTATGTTGTACTACTTTTATTTGACATGGCCACTTTAATAGTTCCTTTAAAAAAAATTGATAAAAATTACAGATTATCTGATCTTCAATAATTTGCTCTGATTAAGTTTAAATATCTTATAAAATCTAATTAAAAAATATATAATAAAATAAGTTAGTAGTAAACAAACAATTAAATTTTACTTAATATTAGTATAAGACTAATAATAAACATCAGCATCTAATGATGTACAATGTATTTTGTTAAATTATACAATTCTTGCAAATTGGGTAAACTAAAAAATTACAGAGAAAAATCTGTATTCTAGTACTGTCACTCATTGAAGATGAATTGTACAACAAATCCACTCTCAAGCAAATGTTTCATTTTTCACTAATAACTAAACGAACATTGTTTGAAATCATTGTGACCACACAAAGATCTGAGCGTATTTTCTCACCTTTGCATTAGCTCAAAATAACCAATAATTATGTATTTACAGTCGTATATCACAGTAAGAAACAAACATACCACAACATCACTTGTCCATGTTTACCATTTTAATTACAAAAAAATTAAAAAAACAGGTAAGATAACCAGGTATCATTAGCATGAACATAACCTAATAATTGAATTCATGAATCTCCTTATCTTATATGAACTTCTAAGAATGTTATTTTACACCTGCTACAATTAGTTATTTATAAATAATAAAACAATATTACTGTTATTATTAAATTTTTAATACATAAATTTAATAATAACTTTGATGTAACTTATTACATCAAAGTTACTGTTATTTCACAATTGTGAAAAACTTAACTCTGGCATAATGCTTTTTATGACAAAAAAAATTGGCTCTGATTTTTTTTTAAATCGGAGCCAATATATATCATGGTCAATGTAATCCACAATTAATTATTATATAAACATTAATACAGGCAACAAAGGTCTTACAACCAATTTTTTATATGATGAAATGGATTTTCCAGCCCAACTGGGATTCACATCCAGAACCTAGTGGGTGAAAAGAATATATACATTACTGATAATGTTAATAGGTAAGTTCACATTATGAACATATATATAAATTTTAGCACATCCTAACCCCATAGATGCCCTTGTACAAGATACTCATAAATAGTATTAAAATTAAGACCCCAATCAAGATCGACCAAACGTCAAATTCCAGAGAAGGCATTACAGGCCATCCTGGCAACTTATTGAAGGTGCTTCTTAAACTGCAATTTCTCATAAAGAAACATCTCAAGGTACTCTCTCTTTATCTGTTTAGCCTCCGGAACTACCATAAGATATTACTTCAGAGGATGAATGAGGATGAAGTGTATAAATGTGAATGAAGTGTAGTCTTGTACAACATTTCATTCACATTCATAAACATCTCGAGGTACTTTTTGAACCTGAACATACCTAATACATTGGTCTGACACAGATACATGGACTCACTGCCTCACAGCCAAACGGCCTTTGAGGAGCATCATTGTAGTCTTCTTTGGACTAAACATCATCTTATGTTGATGATCCCCACCATAGCTTAAGTATCCTGGCTCGGAATTCAACACCTCTTCATAAACCTCTTTCAACCAGCAGGAGCCCATCATCACGATGCGACATCCACTGAGCAACCTCAGCTGCAGAAATGAATCACACTCCACCATCCACAATAAGAGACCCAACACACTGCCCTGCAGGCAATCCTTGGACAGTGATTTCCCCATTTCACAGCTATCCTCACGGAGCAGCACATCCTGATGACTGAAGTAACTTTGTTTGCGTAACTTGCAACTCACTCACAGTACATTCTCTCCTTTGTAATTGGTATATAGCAGAAGACCACCATAGGTTATTAAATGCCCCAGTATTTTCCAGAGAAATTCCCAGGACATATTTTTCCCAACTGGAGGTCACCACATTCATCACATAAAGTATGGCATCCTCAGTATCCTGGACGAAACCTGGAAATGGTACTGATTATCCATTAGTAAACCATGTGAAATCAACCTCTCTTTTATATGAAGGTACAAGACCTTCTCAAAGACTTTAACAATAACAAACAGTAATGTCAAAGGGCCTATACAACAAACTAACAGCAAGATCTTTGTCGCTACCATTAAAAAATGATTTCACAATCCCCATTCTTCCAACACACCAAAAGTATCCTCCATACAAGTTAATGTCATTAAAAGAATTTTAAATATCCCTGCAACATAACTTATAATCTATACTAAAACTTTAGATGCACGCTATGCTGTAAACCACAAAAAATAAAAATCGTCTACAGTAAATTTTAATACAACTACAGATTATCACCACCACTAACTCCAAAGGGATTTATTTCAGCCGAAGTCATTTATATTACTTTTAGTACTCTTGTATTAAGAAACTAAAAGATCTATTTAAATAATGACAACATAATTATAAATTTACCTGGAATGTTATTAGTGGAATGATGTTGTTGATCATGTTGATTTTGATGGTGATGATGATGCTGATGATGTTGCTGATGACTGCTGCTATGTAGAGAATTATGATGATGATGATGCTGGTGATGAAATGATCTTCTTTGCCAAATATTCAAATTTGATTCACTGGCACTTCTTCGTAGTGCAGGACACTTGTCACACTCTTTAGCAGGTAACTGTTCACCACTATCTGTAACATTAATAATAATATTCTAAACAATATTTTTTTGTTTTTTTAATAAAGAATTAAGTTCATTTTACTCATGTTTATTAATATAAAAGTACTAAGAGTTAGTACTTTTATAAAGAAAAACTTAAACCTCCAATCCTCTAAGTAACTCACAAATATGATATAAATAAACAAAATAATATTTAAGTAAGAAGATGTAGCAGAAAAATCAATTCTATCATAAATATAAATTAATAAAGTAATTATATACATAATTACATTGAATAATTTGTAGTTATTGAATATATTTTCAAAATGTTCAATTTTGAAGTTACAACACCATTCTGTAATAGAGTTATCAGTTATCAGTGCATCATTTAATAATTTGATTTTTTACCATGAATAGTGCCACCAAAATAGTAAATAGCAGATAAGTAGTATAAAATCATACCAAGCAAGCTCAAACTACAGTTACTTCAGTTGTCACCTTTAATGTTGCTATCGTCGCTGTTACTATTAGCGCTAATATTGAATTTGTATGTCACTAATCTAATCTACTGCAGTTGAATTTTTTTTTCTAGAATTCCTTATTCAAACAAGTAAAGGGTTGTTACAGTGGAAGCTTTCAAATTCATTTCAAGAAAGGCATTAAATCTTAGCCACAATACAGCAATTAGTAATAATACATACAGTTTGATTAAAAATGTCTTACAATAAAATAGGTTTCAAATTGCAAAAGAGTTCTGTTAGAACTTGGTAGAGGCTATAGCCAGAATTCAAGAATAATTGCTACCAAATCAAAAAACCTATGTACATATTATTATAACAAAGTAGTGCAAAAAAAAAATGTTATAAAATTCATCACGACTTAAATTTGAAACCGTATTGTATAACAATTATCCAACAACTTAAGAGAACAAACAAACTGAAATGTTTGAATTATTACAAATGGTTTCTCAGAAACATTGTCAATGAAGAGATAGACTTGAATGTACTTTATACCATATGAAGCATGGTCTCAATTATCTGGGCACATTAATTTGCAAAACATCATGACTAAAATCCTCACCACATTTTAAGCATCCACTTCATGATGAGAAAACAGTTATATGTTGTTATTTCTGGTAATTGTTTAGCGAGTAATTGTATATTTTTTAAGTATATTTAGACAGTCAATACAGAAACGTAAGAACTATTTTCAAAGAATTCTATGCTCAGTTCGCAAACTGTGAAAAAAAATATGGCTTTTTCCAATAAGATGAAGCAATATGTCAAACATCAAACAATTAACTAGCACGCGTTCATGCAAACGTTCACATTCAGAGCGAACTGTCAGCAGAGATCAATAGCCTCCATGTTCCCCAGATTTATCCAGCTGTAATCTTTCCTTTGGGGCTATCTGAAGGATAAAGTTCATGAATCAAACTATCAAGCTATCGAAAGAAATTGACAGCTGACAACATTTTAAATTAAGTTAATTAAGTTATTCTCAATAGGATCACTTGAGCACAAAAATGGATCGCTAAACAGGGTACTCACTTCAAACCTTTTTTTGTAAAAATATGGTAAATATGAAAACATATGCCATGTAAATAAAAAAATGAATTTAATTTACATTTTCATTTAATTCATAAAATGTTACATGTCACAATTATGTTAGTATAATAGCATGACTGAAATCTATATAAACTTTTTGTTTTTGTAAAAGGTAACTGATTTGTAAAAGTTACCAAGCTAACATGTGACCAGTTTAAAACCTTCAAGAAAGAAAATATATTGATCAGTCATCATACTTGCTTTTGTCACCATTCAAGTTGAATTTTCTAGTAAAGTATAACAGATATATGTTTATCAAAACTTGGAAGATAACACTATCCCAAAATTTATAAAAGATTTAAATTATGTACCATTTTTTACCACACAGTTGGCAACATTCTGTGGGGTACCATCTTATAGAAGACATGTTGTGTAGTTAAACAATTAGAACACTACGTGACAGAGGATATCATGACAATCATTAAAATTTATTACAAACATGAAGAATGTTAAGCCAAGACTATGCACAAATTACAAGGCATTTTTCTAAAGACAAACACCCCAAATGAAACAACTGAGAAAAGTTGAAAAATTATTTAAGAACAGGTTTAGATGGAAATACAAAAACCCAGGCCAACCTTGTATGACGCAATCGCCCAAAACACTGCTGGTGTGAGCGATGATAGTGTGGATGTGTCCAGAAACCTAAGTGCCATAAGTCACTGTAAGTGGATATTCCAAAAAGCACAATGTAGAAGATTTTAATGAAAGCTTTATATCTGCATCCATTCAAGATTCAGTAAACCCAGGTTTCAGTTGAAACCAAATGACATCTGAAATAACATTTACACCATATTCATAAACACTATGGTATTCATAAATACCGTATTCATTGATTGGGTGCTGGAAAATTAACAACTGGATGGTAATTTCGTTAAGTGAATCTTCTACAGCGAGACAACATGCATTTCCATCTTATTAGGTATACAAACTAAAATTGCTGCTTTTGAAAAATAGGAAATCCTGTAGGATGGCATACAGGTAATCCAGTAGGATGAAATTATCTCCATAATATTTCCATTTAACATATGAAACAATTCACTAACTGCAGCCAAAATTTAATGAGCAACTCAACTTGAATAACATCAAAGTGAACTGGCCACCAAGGTAATGTAATCTCCCAACATGCAATTTTTTCCTCCAGCTGATTCATTACATTCAAAGTTAATGCTGAAAAAAGTAACAATTCCTTATTTGAAAGCAGGAATTTGATAGGTTATCAACGGCACTGAACCAGTTATATAAAAAAGTAATCCAAAATTTTTACAAAAAATTCAAGTGTCAAATGTGCCATGAACATTTGTCAGATGTTCTTCTACTTCAAATTTAATAGCAATGATTACTTTTTCAAATCTCACTACTATATAAACAGACAATGTCTTTTTCATTTGTTCCCAACTATAAAAGCTATTAAACCAATCATTATAAAACTTTATTACAGATTTCTCAAGACCCCCCCCTTCAGAATGTTTACCGTAGTTCATCAATCTGCCGATAAAATAAATAAAAAATAAAAAAAAAAGGGTATAATATTTAATATCACGGGCTGTTTGGTCATTAAAAAAAAAATTAATTCATGAGAAAAGGCTTTAACTTACAGTTTTAGTTTACTATATATCTACTTCACTTTTCCATATAATCGCCATTCAGTTTTAAGTACTTCTCATAATGCTGCACCAATTTCTTTAACCCCTCTATATAGAAGCTCGCTGTCTAGGAATTGAACTAGTTGACAATGGCAGTCTTGAGTTCCTCATCATTTTCAAACCGTTGTCAGCAAGCCACTTTTTCAAATGCAAGAACAGGAAGTAGTCACTAGGTGCAAGGTCAGGACTATATGGAAAAAAGTTCAAAATGAAAATTTTGAATTTTCTTCTTGGTTAAGGCAGCAGTATTAAAACATGTGTTGTCATGAAGGAGGATTACGCTCAATGACAGTTTCCCTTGTTGTCAATTTTGGATCACAGATCTCAGTTTGGTGAGCACTTTGCAGTACATGTCAGCGGTAATTATTGATCCACGTTCCATGAAATCAACTACTAAAATGACACCTTTTTCGCCCCAAAAAACAGTAGCCAACATTTTTAAACTTGAGTACAGAGATTGCTTAAACTTTTTCGGTTTTGGAGAACTTGAACTTGAATGGAGAAATTGAATGAACAGTCACTGCAGTGACTGTTGTTTCAATTCTGCGTTGGTATAAGATATCCATATCTAGTTGCCCATAACTATATGGGAAGACAAATCTTCTCCATGTTGTGAATAATGATCCAAAAACGCACGTCCACTGCACATTCTTTGCTCTTTGTGTTGGTCAGTGAACATTTTCGGTACCCACCTTGCACACAATTTGTAACATCCAAGCTTTTCTGTGATAACTGTGTAGGTAGAGGTGCATCCAACATGTAGAAATTCATCAACAGAGCACTGATTGACTATCACCGATCATATCGCAGTTTTCAGTTCACTTGTTCAATGATTTCATCAGCCCGAATACTGGGCCTGTCACTCCACTCTTCATCAAGCACATTTATGCAGCCGTTTAAAAGTCTTAACACCCCCATTGTCTAACTTTTCCTTCACTCATTACTGTAGGTCAATACACTGGGCACAACTCCTGAAGAATTTCAGCAGCTGAAGATCTTTTTATACACAAAAATCAAATCACAGTGTGCACTTTACAAATGATGGGAGAAACAATTGTCACTGACATTGCGATCTGATTCACTTTCAGGCAAACAACTACAGCAGGGCTTTGTAAATAGCGATAGATGGCCCTGCATCCTGTGTTCAGACCCACTAATATTTAAATAAAAGCCAACGCCCCTTACTTTATGAATATGCCTCATAGATTCTTCATTGACATTAAATTTAGTAAAAATTCACATTGTCATTGTCAAATTTTGACAATGTCATTGAAGAAGTAAATTCATTCTTCAGTGATATTAAATTTAGTAAAGTGTATGGTAACTACCATAAACCAACTAATTAACTAACTATGGTAACTACCATACACTATACTAAATTCAATGTCATTGTCTAATCTGATGATGGCCCATGAAAACTATCATCATGTGAGCTAAGTACTGCTCTGTAGATTTTTATATCCTGAACTAAGTAGTTCCATTGGGTAACCTACACAGCTAGCTGGCATTGATTCAACTTTCAATTTTGTATTAATATTTTCATAACATCAAAGTCAGCAAGGTCACTGATAGGAAGAACTTCTAAGACTGCTAAAATTTATGTTCGCAGACAATATAAATCAGCCAGAGCATTTTCTAAAGTCATGAAGAGAGGTGTATACAATCAGCTCGAAATGGTATTTTAAGAAATATGTTAGGCTTCAATGAACTTTTGATTATCACCCAGAGATTGACACTGAATATGAAATATTTAAGTAGGTAACGCGAGTAAAAAAAAAATTGTTGCAAAAACTTTTGGTAAATGGGTTTTGGCCTTCACTGGGCAGCCCTTATCCTTGCTTTCCACTCCTTACTTACCATTTTTGACTCCAGAGTGTAACGATGGACTCATGACTCATCACATCTGACAATTCACCACAAAAAAATTGTCCCATTCTTTCCAAAATCAATTCAGAAGTCTCTCTCAAACCTCCAACCTGACCTGTTTTGGTTAAAAACCTCAGAACCCATCAAGCACTAATTTTTCTAAAGCCAAGATGATCAGTGTTAATGGTCTGAGCAGTTCCATAGCTGATACTGACTTTTGATGCAATTTCTTCAATAGTAACCGGCAATCATCTTCAATCAGTTCCCAATGATACAGATGTTATCATCTGTGAGACTTGACCTTGGGAGTTGATCATAACTTTTATTTTCTACACTTTCTCGCCCGCACTTAAATTTCTGGCTGACACTTGGTTCTGAGACACTGTAGCATCCCCAAAATGGTAGTGTCTCAGAACCAATTAAACGAATTAAAATTTCTACAAGTTTAAGAACTTCAGTAGTTAAAAACTTTATAATTATAGATTGTGCAACAGACATGATAGCTCTTGCTCACTCATGGCTGTACTGATGACAGAACAGAGCAGAGGAGCTAACCATGCTAGTTCCCCCTCTCTAACACACCAAACATTAACCCCTCACTCCGCCATCCAGCTCGGAACAGCTTGCTGCATAGAACAGCAAAATTACCATTTGCTTGATTCATTCTCATAATATGAATTCTGATTTAAAACAATTTTCTATTTATGTAAACTCATCTTGCTAAGAAGACTTACTTTATCGTACGATACTATTCACTTTAATACTATTATTTTAACTTACACCATTCAATAAAAGAAAACCCTTACTTGAGAACAGTTTTAACTGATATGGTAATTTAGTTCAAATTCATGAAAGAATTTTTAAATAATTTGTTATGGTTAAATAATCAAAATAACATAGTTTTTCTCTGTGGAAATTATTAATAGTGAAATAATACAAAAGAAAAATTGATGATTAAATGTATGTTATTAAATACAGTCAAATTCCTGTAACTCTAATACCTATAACAAGAAAATTTCTACTACTCAAAATCTATTCTAATTCCACGGCCCTATTGTATTGCATTATATCTTTTATTGTAATTATGGAAATATAATTCCTTTAATTTGAACAAATATCCTATAAGTCGTCAAAGTAAAAAATCTGATTAGTTAATTACAAAAAATAAAATAAAAAGACGCTAGTTTAATATTATGCCTATAATACCAATCTTATTTTCAATTCAGAAATAGGTGAAACAAGCACGATTCACTTCCTGTACTATTCGATAATAAAACATTTTTTGTTTTTTTATTCATCATTATGAATCACATACCGTAAAGAAGGAAAAGAAATCTTATACATCACACGTCAGTATTCACCAGAACTTGTCTGTCATAAGAAGTTTTTGTATAAGAAAAGTGTATACGAAGTGTCTGTATAAGAAGTTTCAATGTGTCTTTTATAACTGTCTCAGCTCGTATGCATAGTTTTCTTATATGTGTTTGGGTTTGTTTGCTACTTTAAACAGGAGTTTTCTTATTCATTGCTTACAACAATTTTTATGTGTTTAGTTTTTATTCAGTTTGGTTAATTGTTTTTACACTCTTTCTGTTCTTTTTTTTTAAATGTTGAAAAGAAATTTAAAAACATTACCATTAGATGATAAAATAAGGCAAATAATGGAAGTACATGTGGGGGAAAAAAGAAAAAGAATCCGTGATCACATCGGAATTAAGAATACCACCTCCAACACACTTACAACGATTTAAAAAACCATGAAAAAATTCTGAAAAGATTGTAGCCTTCGTTATTCAGGTGTTATCAAGCGTAAAGTCTGTAAAGTATCCTGATGTTGAAAAAAACATTTTAGAATGATTTAAAAATAGTAACAATCAAAATATACCTACTGGTAGACCTTTTACGTGAAAAAGCAGAGTACTTTACAAGACAGTTCAATTGTATGGATTTCAAAATTAGAATGGGTTAGCTTAATAAGTTTAGAGATAGACATTGAATAATTTTTTTAAATGTTTGCGGTGAAAGTGCCAGAGTAAATTATAATATGTGGATAAACATTTGCTACAACAAATTATGAGCACATAAAACAAATCAGACATTTTTAATGCAGGACGAAAGTGGACTGTTTTACAAATGTTTATCAGACAAAAAAATTTGAATTTTTAACAGTGATAAATGTCATGGTGAGAAACGAAGTAAAGACCATGTCATAGTTCTGTTAGGTGTGAACATGTCGGGAACAGAAAAGTTGAAACCTCTCCTAATTGGTAAACAGAAAAACCACAGTTTCACTTACATAAAATCTTTTCTTATTCAGTACGAAGCCAATAGAAAAGCTTGGGTTACTAATGAAATCTTCAAAAAATGGTTATTCAAATCAGATCATTATTACGATTCAAAAAATACAAAGATTGTACTATTAACAACTATCTGGTTTGTTCGAAACTGTTTCCTCAGGAACTGTTATCGACAAAATGCGTTTCCTTTCCACCAAATGTTATCTCTAAGCTCCAACCAAATATTTTGAAAATTGCATTAGACCAATATTCAAAATTTTAATCAAATGTGCAGGAAAAGGATTATAATGAAAACATAAGAGATAGTTGAAAAGAAACAAAAAAACAGAAATTAATCTTCTCATTGTGTATGGGAAGTTAAAAAATCTTAGAATGATCTACTGAGCTAACAGTTTTTAACATTTTAAAAAATGTTTTAACTGTTTTAAAAAAGCTGGATTTAAAAACCTACAACCTGTTATTTTGCCAAAATGTGAACAAACTAACAGTGAAAACCTTTGTTCTAGTAACAATAATAGTGATAATGATCATAATGAATGTTAGTCAGTTAGTGACATTTTGAAGTACCCAGCGACATAACTTTTCAGGCTTATGTTTCTCTAGATGAAACTTTGGTAATAGCAAAATACCCTACTGACGAATATATTGTAATCAACAGAATTAACGCAAAGGCAGATGAGAATGATACTATGGAGACTGATTCGGATAACAACAATGATGAACTATCCTGCATATCACCCCCAACTTTAATGGAAGTTAGGATAAGGACTGTTCGATGATTTGTTCGATTCTGTTCAATAAGGACTGTAATATGATCTACCAAAATCGTTTTTTTCCACAGTGACAGAAATAGAAAAATGGTTGATTACACTGCATTAGAAGAAATATCAGATAACAATTAACAATTTTTTTAATTGATTTTAATTAAATTGTTTTTTTTTTACAAAAGAGCCTTCTTCAGTTTTTATTTTATTTTTCATAATTTTAATATTGTTATTTTATCTGAGAAATTTTTAAAAACATAACTCTTGAATTTAAAACTGAATCAAATTTTATAAACAACAATGATATGTTTTACTATTCATATTAAGTTATTGAGCCATATTAAGCCTTTTGTACTTTTCATTCATTAACGATTCTTGTGCAATAAACTGATTACCAGTGACAAGAAATATGATTAATGGACAGTATTTTCAGGTGTTTTTATTAGCCTACATTTTGTTTAGTGTCATCCATAGTAATGAATATTCTTTAGGTAAGTTAAGTTCTTTTTAAAAGATATATACATATATATAAACGTACTAAAAAGGGAGTATTACATACTAAGAAGCGGCAATAAAAAAGGGAGTCTGAAAATGATTTTCTATCCCCATTACTTTTTAATCTTTACATAGAACTAGCAGTTAATGAAGTTAAAAAAAAAAATTTAGCACCGGAGTAACAATTCAAGGTGAGAAGGTAAAGATGCTACAATTTTCTGATGATATAGTAATTCTAACAGAAAGTAAAAAAGACTTAGGGGAAACTTTGGATGGCACAGATGAAGTCCTATGTAACAACTACCGCATGAAAATGAACAAGAACAAATGCAAGTAATGAAATGTAGTAGAAATAATGTAGATGGACCAATGGATATAGAAATAGTAAGAGAAAAGATTACTGAGGTAAAAGAATTTTGTTATTTGGGAAGTAAAATTACTAAAGATGGACAAAGCAGGAGCGATATAAAATACTGAACAGCACAGGCAAAACAAGCTTTCAGTCAGAAATATAATTTGCTTACATCAAAAATTAATTTAAACATCAGGAAAACAT
>JAAAKQ030430654.1:0-24675 GCA_010016005.3 Zanna intricata
ATGCTACATGTTGTTTCTTTATTTTTTTTTTATTTGTTCCATTTGGAGTACGATAATTTAAATTTAGGACCTTTCCTAAATGCTGCCCCCTTTCAGGAATCATTCCTTAGTCTGACTCTCAACAGGTACCTCTCCAACATGGTTGCACATTCGGTCCAGCTACTCTGTATCACTGAGCATGCAAGCCTCCCCACCATCGGCAAGGTCTCATGATTCGTAGAGGGAGTTATTTAAGTTAAACTTACCATATTAATTTCAAATAAATAATTCAAAAAGTTTTTTTACATACTTTAAAATGTTTCAATATGACCTCCATTAGTTGCTTTGCAAACATTCAGTTGATAATCAATTTGTGCCCGGGTCAAGTGGATTATCACAGACGTAACTGTGGCCATAGCAGCAGTGATCCGTTGTCTTAAATGTTGTACATCCCTGATTTTTTTCACTGTAGACAATGTTTTTTTAACATATCCTCATAGAAAAAAGTTAAGGGTTGGCAGATCTGGGTTTCTTGGAGGCCAAAGCACAGAACCAATCCAACAGCTACGGAATATTTCATTGAGAGTGTGTTGAATGCCTAGACAAAATAAGGGGTGCACTATCTTATTGAAACATTTCAGCAACATTACTTTCTTGTTCAAGTTGGTCAACTTACCAAAAAACGTACAGTTGCCTAAATTTCCCTTTAATTTATGAAAAAAGGCTTATGAAAAAAGAATGGGCTAGTTATAGGATCGAACATCAAACCTCAGCACAGACTTATTTTTGGACAATCTCTGACATTTTTTGGGGCTAGGTAAAATGTATAATTTATATTATATAAAGTACTTATTTGTAATAGGAATACAGAAATGTTGAGTTTTAATATTTCTGAAAAGGCTTGGAGAATTAAGATGGATTTTGTTTTAAGAAATGTTTTTGTTTGTATTAGATTTACTGCATTTGGATTTGTTAATGTATTTAATTGTAATTTGGAATGAGTCTGTTAGATTCTGTGTAAATTATGTAATGTTATTTTTGTGATATATCAAGAATCGTGTGTTTGATTTGTCAGTGTTAATACTATGTCATAGTATTCTATGTCACAGTAGCTAGTATGTTAGTCTTGTCTGATTTAATTAGAGTGATGTCTTTATTATTATTTGTATGAGTTTCAAAGTTTGGGTTTTATTTTATATTGCTGAATGGCTTGTGCTTTTTATTCTGTCATTAATCATCTCGCAATTCAGCTCTGTTATTTTGTGTGTTATCTTTTCATTTCAGCATCAGTAATTTTTATGGAATGAAGTAATTTTTCTGAATGAAAGCAATTTTCATAAGAGTCAATTTAGGACTGCACCCTGAAAGATACATGAATGTACTGATTATAATAATATTTTCATTATTGAAATGTAAAACAGAATTAGATTACTTTTTATGTAGTTTAATAGAATGAAATTTATTTTAATGAATAAATACAAAAAAATAAGATTTTTATATTACTTAACCAGTTACTAAAACAATTTATGGAAGCTATTGACAACAATCCTTCTTGTAAGTTAAATGATGGAGTTGAATAATTTACTGTATAAGGAAATCCTACAATTTAATCTTCATACCTTTAGAAAAAAGAATGAAAAAATAATCTTTTAGATTAACAAAGTATGGTTTTGTAAACAATTTTTTCATGACCCTATTTTTTTCATACATTTTAAGCATATATTATTTATGATGTTTATGTAAGCTAAATTAAAATTACAGAAGTCTCGGCGGCAAGGATTAATTAAGAACAGAAAGTTTCAGAAGAGAAATTAGGCACTTCAATTAAATTCTTTTGGTATCACACAATTTGGTATTACATGAGTACAATTCTGTTGTTTGGTTTGATAGGTATAGATATATTTTTTTAACAATAAGTAACTATTCTTTACAGAAAGGATTGCATATTAATAAATATAACCAAGAGGAAGTTAACAGACTTAATTCTTTAAATATCAGTTTACATGCTTCACACTACAGAAGCCAAATAATGAATGATCTGATAGCCTATTTTTGTATCTTGAAAACTTATTAAAAGTTTCTGAAGTAGCCCTAAGAAATGACATATTACATCAGATGGGAATATATGTATTAATGATAAATAGTTTATAACATTGACAAACTTACAATTTTATTTATGTGGTTCAAAGTAAAGCCATGTGTAATTTAATAATATACCAGTACAAGTATTTGATCTATATTGGTTTTTTCTGATAAGCATTATTTTATCAGATTTTGTGTTTCTGGAAATTTTACTGTTTTATAACAGTTTTAAAATTTACATGCTGTTAATCTTTTTTGTATGCATTTCCTGTTTCTATGAGATGATTTAGAAAACTTGATTCTGTTTTGTTTATAATATTTGTTTGTCCATTCTATCAGACAGAATATTTAGTGAAGTTACTGCAGTTTATTTATTTACTCCAGGACTTCTGTGTTTATAGAAATAATTTATTTGTTTTCTGTACAATCTAGTTTATTCTGTTCATTGGTAAGAAAAATATTGGAGTGTTCCTGAAAATGCTGACAATCTTTTATGACTGTTGATAAATTGTTAATGTTATTTTCTGTCTCTAGGTGTATTTCTAATTTTATGTATTGTCTTCTGTAAGTGCAGGTGAGTAGTTCTTAATCTGCATGTATTGTGAGAGTTCATTCAGAGTTAAGTGAGAATTCCTCAGTTTAGTTGTAAGTTGAGAAAAGATATGAATATTAAATGATTTAACAAAGTTGTTAAGCAGAATACATATTTGTCCTTTTTGAGGTGGCTCTTATTTATTGACAGGCTGAAAAGCTTTAGAAAAAACAAGTTTCATTAGTTATGTATAATGTTTTATATCTCTTAATTTTTATTCTATTTTGTCATATTGTTTAACAATACTATTAATTTTTAACACATTGAATCAAATTCCTTCTAATATAATTATTATTAAAATTATTTTGTGTTACCTTCAGTTGCTTTACTGACTAAAAGTGTGCTATTTTTTTTATTACTATCTTAATAATATTCCACACACATTTACACAACATTTCTGTAGTTATCAGTTTGCTTTGTAGTTGTATTTGTTATTTTTTTTGAAAGCAATACATTAATTACGTTTCTTAACATTTTGGCAATTTTCTAAAAATACTTGCTGATATATGTTGGCATTAGTATTTTTTGTCTCTAGGCATGTTTTCTTTACATTTTATGTAACTATTATTGGTTCTAAGTGTCTTATTCTTTTGAATGGGATCATTTTGTCTCTATTTTTTATTTTTATTTTCATGTATTATTTTATTGAGATTATTCTTTTAAGATTCATACCATTCTTCTGTACTATTAACCATAAATTCCATTAATATGAACCACCTAGAGCAGAGAATATTGGATATTCTCTGAAAATATTACAGTAAAAAGTACTCATGATAAAATGAAGGTAAAATATTTTGTACTAGGTGGTTTATATATAAAATTAATATATATATATTAAAGTATACATATATACGTATATATATATATATATATATACACACGTATATATGTATATTAAAGTGCTGTAAAACATTTCAGCTTATAGACTAGACATGAATAAACCTATATGTAATATTTATCCTAACAGTGGATTGGTGTTTATCAGTATTTGTTTTAATACATTCAAGTTTGTTGTATAGTTAACATTAATATAAAGAGTAAACAACCCAAAATTGCAGTGTCTGCATTTTTATGGCACATTGGGAAAACTAAATGTACAAATGCAAATGACACATTAAAAACTGCATACATCAAAATCAAACTTTGCAAAAATAACCTTACAGAAATGTGACACCAATACAAGTACATTAACTACTTCAAACACATTTATCATTCACATAAGAACGAAAATTTCAAAATAATTGTACAAATGAAATTTCTGTACTACTTAGTCGAAGATGATGATCGCAAGAGAATATTATCAAGTTCTAAAAATATGCTTAATATGGTTCTGCTTGTATTTTAAAGAGTTTGCAGTTATAATTTAAGCTGCCAAAATTATAGGATTATAATTATGTTATGATTATTATGTTTTGTTTTTTTTAAGAGGTTAGAGAATGATGAAAACTAATTCTGCAGAAGCAAAAACTGAAAAACGCCGTAATTAGTGAGACTAATCTACTACAGACTAATTAATATTTTTAAGTTGGAAAAGTCATATATGCTAACAATAGTCGCGTTCGTAATGCTTTGACCTTGAAGATGGCCCATTTCTATTAGTAACAGTTATGTTAAAAATTATTTCCAAATAACTTTACAAATATAAATCCATCAGTTATTAATTCAATCAGAATAAATATGAATTAAAATGTACATTTTTATTAGGTATAAGAAATTGTTAACTGATCCTTCCCTTTAGCGGAGAATATGAAAAGTATTAATTTTATATTAGCTTCAATAACAGCAGAAAATTTGATGAAAACAAGATTTCTAGGAAACGGTTATTTTAAGCATAGTCTAAGTTAAATTGCCGACATAAGAGCGTTATTTCGAATTACACTATAGCACACAGTATCTTATAGTACTGTCAACGGCAACGCCCACCCTACATCTTGTCATAAGCAAAAGAGAACGATGACATCATCCTCATGTAATGAGTATTAATCCGCAGAAAAATTTGTGTGTGCTTATTACTTAACATATTTCTTCCTGTTATTAAGTTATATTTATAATATGTTATTTTACGAATAATGAAGGTGTAATTTTGACAGTAGTTTTTATCTGTTTGATGAAATACTGGAGAAGGGAGGAACTATTTTATGTACACTGCTATCGTACTTAACGAAACCTCATTCATCAGTCTGCCTGCTTATGGTCGCGGTTGGAGGTGTTCGGATGTGTTTGATGACTTTGTTTCGGTGTTTTACAAATATATGTGTTATTGTGTTCGAATAGTGTTAAATTTGGAGGTTTCTTAATCGTCATTACGTGGTAAGTTTATGTAGAGTCCTATTTTTTCGTATTTCGTTGCGAATTTTATTTCGTTATGAGGTAGATGAAAGTTAATAGATAATAAAAATTTTCCTGTGGTCGTTCGGATTATTGTATATTTACTATTATAAACAAATTTAGGATTTTTGTAAGTAATATCTGCAGAGAATAATCGGATTTGATTACTAATAAATCTTCTTGCACTATTTTGTAGATTTAATATCTGTTGTTTTTTCTGGGTCAAAGGAGTTGCAGGTGCTGCTGTTATTAGTGTTGAGGTTAACGAGCCTATTGCTGTGTTTTTATTAACGGTCACTCCAGTTTGAATAACGTTATATTTTACATTTATTAAATCTTATTCTGTTATTGGTTTTCATTAACTTTATTTATAATAAATTACTTAAATACTTTATTGTTATTTCATTAATTATATCTAGATTTTTTATAGGTGAGAGTTAAATAGGTCTTGATAGGAATAAATTCATTAACATTTTAAAATTCCTGTTAATTTTATTATTCAATACATTTTTTTAATATTAATTAAAGTATTATCTTTATTTTAATATCGTTAGTTTTTTTTATCTTAGTAACGTTAACTATATTTAATAATTTATATTGATTAAAAAAACAATTATATGGATATTTTTTGGTGTTTTACTTTAAAATTAATAGGAATCTACCAGTTTTAAGTTTCATCGGATTGAGTTTAAAGATAATGTTCACAAAAAATTAATTTGAGCAACACCCTGCCTTTAATAGATTTGGTTTTGTTTGTAGTTGCTCAAAATAAAGAAATTTCTAAATACAGTTCTCTGAATGATTGCTTATATTTAAAAAAAAAATTACTTAATTTTTATTAATGGATCTATCTTTATTAATGTTGTCACCATTTAAGATATTAAGTTTGTTTAAACTCTATGTGTGCCTTGAATTTTTCTAACTGGATAATTAAATTTTTAGAGTTATTAGACTATATTTATTGTGAACAGGTTTGTAATGATAAAACATGCAATTTGAGATCATTAGGAATTAAAAAATAAATAGATTTATTGATCTTTTCATATGTTTCTTTATAAATGACTATGCTTTTTAGAACAATTTTTTTTTTTTTTTTTATACAATTATGCATTCAACAGAATTATCTAATAGTCATGACATTTTGATTTTTTTATTTTAAATTCTAATTTTGATGGTAGGTTGTTATTCCACTAGATTGGCTTACCACTAAGTGTCTAATTGAAAGTGTATCAAATTGAACCCTAACAACTAAAATACATTTGACATGGAGGTTCAAATGTAGTTAGCAGTAACATTTTATGCGGTTTTAACTTATGATCGATGATGTTTGAATTAATCGTCTGACTAGCAGACTTATGTTATCCTAAAGTTTCATTTGTTTCTTCTAATAAAACTAGCCGAGCGAAAAAGTAAAGTTTGTTGCTGAATTTGAATTGCTGGAATATTTTTTGTGCTATTTTAATTTTTCAAACTAACTTTGTAAACTAAACCAAATTAAATAAAATTTCTGGAAGTGGAAATATATTTTTATTGAAGGTCGGATGATGATTAATCTTTTTAACGTGCACCCTTTTACTTTCTGTTATTTATTGCCTGCCATGAAAACTTCTTTTTATACAAGCTTTATCCCTTAAAACAGGTACATAAAACATTGTATATAAATATTATTGTTATTACCATAAAAGTTTTAAATTACTACTCGCATAATACTACATTATACAATTATTTAGGGAATCAGTATCAACAACATTTTTTTGTGTTAACTCCTTAGAATAATTGTTGTGATACACATTGGAAATGTTAGTTGATAAATTTTTTTCTTTTGGTATATATTGATTGACAATATAAGTATTAATAGCGAGCAAGCATCAGTAGGAACCGTAGTATAAAAAAGACAATGGAAGAGAGAGTAGATGAGAGATTACAATAGATGAGAGTTTTTATTTGGTTTATTAGATTGTATTTAAAGTAAAGTGCTGGTCATCAATTGTATATCTATTTAAATCAATTTGCAACAATAACAATGGTATATATTTAATCAGAAAACACATTTAGTAGGTCTGCTTTATTTAGCGAGATATGTAAATTATGTACTTTTATACCAGTTGTGATTTCGTATCTATTGTTATTGCCAAGTACAGCAATAGATTTACATCAACAGTTTTCATTTGCTGTGTATCTGATGTCTGATCAACATCCACAAACATAACTAAAAATCGCACAGCAAATGTCATGTTGGACAGATACTTTTGTGAACTTCTAAGATGCCATCATTTTCGTCCTGACATCAACCCATTTGAGCAAATTTTAAGTGATATTACTGATTATTGGCTTCAATAGTTAAGTTTACATGTTTCAACATATATAAATGTTAAATTTGACGGCGAAAGAATTTCATAGTGGAGGATAATTAACAGAAAAGTATTAAACCATCATTTCATTTTAATTAAAATGTGAATTAGAAATAAATAAGAAAAAAGTCTAGAATTAAGTGTGAAGTGTTTTAAAAAATACTTTAAAATTGCTTATCGGTATAATTGTATGAGGATTTATACAAGATACAAATCAAACAGATAAATCTCTTTACATCACCTCATGTAATTCAACTGAGTATGTAATCTCTGGTTTTTTTTTTTGTGTTGGCAAACATATATATATGTATTTCGACTTCTTTGTTTTATCAGGGTGACAGCGTGCTGTTTTTTTTACAGCTGATTTAAAATAGAAACTAAGTTAATATTGCAGGTTATGGATTTAGTTTTATGCAAAGTGATTACTTTTCAATTATGTATGGTGTAATGAATTGGTAAACTTTTTTGTGCACAATATTTATCAGTAGAAATTAATTTCAATGTTTTTTTTTTCCATTTCATTTCTTGAATATCAACTGGGACTGGAAAAAGAAGAATTGTATAAAATAGAAGCTAATGTTGGAAATGTTAAGTTGATCGAATTTAAAGATTGCAGAATAAAAGACTTTCTTATTGAGCTTGCTTCTGAGTTCAACCATTCAATTCTTGAAATTAAATGTAAGTGGCAAAATGTAAAAGACAAGTATAGTAAAATTGCCTAAGAAACTTTGTTAACAGTAAGTTGATTAATTATTGATATGGTGTTTTGTAATCACATCATTCTTTTGCCATGAATGGGACAACTTCATAAGATCTTCAATATCTCTTTTAATTCTTATTCTGCATAGAATTCTTGGCCATCCTCTAAAGTTATTTTATTTAATGTATATGGTATTTGCATCGTGTGTTTATATTTTCTTAGAAACTCTTTTTGCTACAGTTTTGTCATATACTTTTTTTTTTATTGTCATTAATAACAGTGCAGAGGTTGATAAATATGAAAACTTCACATTTTTATATAAAATAGTTTTGTCAAACAGTATCACAATATTGTAAACTAATATATAATATAAATCAATATTATTGTTCACAATGTAATATAAATCAATATTATTTGTGTAAGAGTGTAAATGTATTAGTATTTTTCCTGAGTTTTTGTCATTTGCACAAATTTAATATACTTAAACCGATAATACTTATGTCTCATTCAAATCTGTACATTTAAAAGGCAATCTAAAAGCACCTTAACATTGCACAATGTATTTATTTAACTAGCATTTTAGAGGAAATTTCAGGGCAGATGTATTAGAGGAATCGGTTACGGTTTCTTTTTCTCAGCCTAATATTGTTTACTATACAGCCATTTTTTTTTTTTTTTGTTAAAATGAACATGTTACTTTAGTTGAGTATCGACAGCAATTCTGTGAGCTCAGTATGTTGTTGAGTTCTGGTTATTAAAATTTATTATTTAACAAATTAAAACATTTATTAATATTGTTTATATATTGTATATGATTTGTTATATTATTGTAGCAAATATTATTTTTTTAAACAACATTTTTTTTCAGATCTATGACTGCCTTTGTGGAAGAAATTAAAATAATGTTAATGACAAAATGTAATGAAAAGCTTTGATTTAACAATTAAATCATAGCATCAGTTAAATTTTGACTGATGCTGTACCCCAGTATGTATGTATTTATTTATTTAGAGATTTGCCTCTTCTCATGTGACTTGTCTTCAGCTCAAATGACAATGGCTAACTATTTTAAGCATGCGTAGGTCTATAAACAGTTTCCGGCAACATAAATTATCGGTTGCAACTTAATAAGTTTCCTCATCTGTGACATTGTTTCTGTTTACAATAATCCAAAGTACACCCTGAGGGGACATCAAACAGTACATGGAAGGGATGCTTGTAAGTTCAAAAAGGGGTTTTAAAGTCCCTTGGTGCACTATGTCATGAAATAATAATGGAAAGGATTGCGTCAAGATTACTCTAGTTAGTGCATGCTCATCTCGCCTCAGTCAGAGAGAGATGAAGGTATCTTCTTTATTTGGAGCAGGCAAACCCTTTGCCAATCAATGACTTTGTGTTTACCGGTCTAGATAGGCCCTATGTATCGCAAATAATTGGTTTTCCTCCACATAATACAATAAACCTTTTGTCCATTAACAATGGTATGATATGGTATCTGAGTGTACAACTTATCTATAATCTTTCTGATCAGATCCCTGATATTGTCTGATTGTTGATTTTATTAACTTGATCGATTAATTCACACTATACGTACACGACCATTAAGTAGCTATTACAAAACCATATTTAGTTGTTCTAGAATTGACTTTTGTATAGGTGGGAAATCCATTTACAGATGCCCAGGTTTGCCGACCTCCGTAGCCGAGTGGTAGCGTCTGGGCCTTTCATCCGGAGGTCCTGGGTTCGAATCCCGGTAAGGCATGGCATTTTTCATACACGCTACAAATCATTCATCTCATCCTCTGAAGATATAACCTGCCGGTGGTTCCAGAGGTTAAAAAAAAAAAGAAAAGAAAAGGATTCCCAGGCTATCCTGGGCAGTTTTGGGGTCGCTAACAGGTGGTTCCACAAGATGATGTTATTAGGTGACTAACATTATTAGAGACTAACACGTTGACTTCTTTTAGTAAATTGGCTTGTGTAAATTAAATATTAATAGTTTAAATATTCTTTAATTATGTTATTTTTTTACTTTGAATGATTTATCTTGATTTGAAGATTTGTTGCATTTGACATTTCTTGTAAGGTATTTTATGTTCAACATCTTGATGAAGACAAGTTAAAACTTTTGGTGCCTGTATAAATAAATTTTGACAAAAAAAAAATCTTTTAATACATAACTTTTGATGTATATGATGATGATGATAGTGTGGAAGCTAAAAGCATTTGGGATTCATATGAAGTAAATATACATATTTTCTAATGCTCTTTTTCTGTTTAGCCTCCGGAACTACCGTAAGGTATTACTACTTCAGAGGATGAATGAGGATGATATGTATGAATGCGAATGAAGTGTAGTCTTGTACAACACAGGTCGACCAACCCAAAGAAGTGTGGTTAATTGAAACCCAACCATCAAAGAACACCGGTATCCACGATCTAGTATTCAAATCCGTATAAAAATACCTTAGGTTTAATGCTGCTCAATGAATTATTATTAACATGTTTAGTCTTCAGCAGTACGATAACAATATATATACTTCATTGTTTGAATTATACTACAGGAACACATGTTGATGTTCATGTAGATGAACTGCTCAATTGTATATTTAACTTAAATAATCGCTCCACCATTTTTTCCTGTATCTCATGATTTTCCATATTTGTTACATATTAATGATGATTTTGTTGAGTGTAAAATACGGTTTTTTTTTTTTCCTTTTACCTCCGGAATCACCGTTAAGGTATATCATCAGAGGATCAGAGGATGAGATAAATGATTTGTAGCGTGTGTGAAAAATGCCACGCCTGACCGGGATTCGAACTCGGGACCTCCGGGATGAAAGGCCGAGACGCTACCACTCGCGCCACGGAGGCCGGTCTAACCAAGCTGTAGGCTATAAGGCAGAAATTGACTCTAAAAATGACACGACCACACAAGATTTACAAGAACCTGTCCTAAGCTTACTGGAGATAGTGAAAAAGGAAATAGTTTTAAGGAGTGAATATTATAATAATTTAGCATACTAAACTTATTGAATGCAGATGATAATTTAGTCCTAAAAGGTAAGCTTTTATGACTGTCTTTGCCATACGATTGGCCAGGACAGGATTACGCAATTGATCGCGTAAAAATCGACGTTTTATACATCGATTTTTCTTTTTCTTTTTAGCAGTTGTTTTATTTTATGCTCGGGATAAATAAAAACATTTTAGTAAAAGAAAATAAAGTATATAAGTATATCCTTGGTTTTTATTTTTTTCTGCAATTGTTCTTTGGTGTAATTTTTTCGTATTTTTCCTATTATTTGTAACCAAAAAAATACTAATTCAAAAGTTGAAAATTAAATTTGCGATAGATTTGGTAATATCTAATTATTAAGAATGAATTGCTAGTTGACTGTGTCAATTATATCTAGCTTAATTAGTTTAGTTGTGCTTTTTACCGTCTACGGCTTGCTAAAGAAAATTTCTTATAAATAAATTAAAACGTAAATCTTGGGGGATATTTTTTCTTGAATTAAGAACAGTTTCCAGTAAAACTTGCCGTAAGAATTCTTGGAACTTATGAGCTTTTTGTTTCGGTAGTATTAGCCTGTAACCCAGTGTTACCGGTAACACCGTTTAACATCCGTGGGAGCAGCGGTTTGTTACAGCATCAATTGACTAACTGTTATACGATACTTCCATCTTTATTATACCCTACCCGTTCTTCGAAGATATAGCGGAAGAATTACATTTTTTTTTTTTTTTTGATGGATTTGTTTATTTCTATTTTTTTTATCCTGTTTCAATATAGAGAGAAATCTTAATAACAGGAGCGATAGAACTTTGTCATTTTATAATCGATTGAAATGCCTGAAACGGTTGTCCCA
Organism: Zanna intricata; assembly: GCA_010016005.3. NCBI lineage: Eukaryota > Metazoa > Arthropoda > Insecta > Hemiptera > Fulgoridae > Zanna > Zanna intricata. The sequence continues at coordinate 11,908 of JAAAKQ030430654.1, forward strand.
TGTCAGAGTACTTTTTTTTTTCTTTATCTTTATCTGTTTAGACTCCAACTACCGTAAGGTATTACTTCAGAGGATGAATGAAGATGATGTGTATGAATGCGAATGAAGTGTAGTCTTGTACAATCTCATGTCGACCGCTCCTGAGAAGTGTCGTGAATTGAAATCCAACCATCAAAGAACACTGGTATCCACGATCTAGTATTCAAATCCTTTACTAGGATTTGAACCTTAGAACCCTCGACTACGAAATCAACTGATTTGCGATGTCGCGTTAACCACTAGACCAGCCCGGTGGGTTATGTCCGAGTACCTAAGATTATTTTCCCACTAATGAAGAGATGATCGGATACAATTTTACCCTATTGGGAAGGAAATGGTCCATTCGATTAGAGATTTTAATTGCCCTGAACCATATTCGAATCGACAACCTTTGCATTACATATCCCTGTTTAGAATTTTTCTGATAACTCGAAATAATTGTATTTTGAATTTCGGCTCTATGAAGTCATCAGAAAACCGCTTCCGGCCTAGCTTTTCCTTATGGATATGGTTATGCCGTTTTAAGGATCGGCATAACTGGTATTTGGTGGTCTGTAACTTCGGTTATGGTTTACATCATCCCCAATGAGATTATTACTCTGTAAGTATTACTTGCGTTTTGTGGATTAAAAAAAAAAATTATACATTTAAGTGTTTTTACTCTAGGCGAGTGTTTATTTTTGTTATTGCTAGTAAATTGTTGTAAAATGCTTACTTTTACAATTTCTTTTTACTGTTATTGCATAAAAAATTGTAGTATTTTTTGTTGACTTTGTTTTTGTAAAACAAATACAATATTTACATCTTCATCTAATATTGTTAGTACCGTATTTTTCATTAAGTAGGTCGATATTTATTGCATAATAATAGTAATATTACTGTGATTCTCATTGATGTCTGTTACAACTTTTTTTTTCTGATACGACTAGTTCCTAGGCCGGAAAAAATCTATGTCCGATGTTTTACACTATCCGAGATCGATTGTATATTAATGCAATCTCTGTGGCGGAGTGGTAGTATCTCAGACTTTCATCCTTAAGTCTCGGATTCGAATCCTGGTCAGGATTGCGCTATATAATTTCATTTCCATATCTCACACTCAAGCTTGAAGCTTATTATTTGGTGATATCATCAAAACCCCCCCCCCCCGAAAAAAAAACAAGTATTGGTTTTTGTTCGTAAATTTTGTCTTTTCAGACGTTTCTTGCGATGGGAGATGGGTCCCGTGTAAAAGAAAAGTCGTAGCGGATACAATTGATTAGGTTGATTGCTGTCTGAGCAAAAATCATATAATTTTATTTCTATTCATTCTGTACATCATAAAAATCTTTTTCGTTGACGTACAAAATAAACCTTCAGTTAAATTAATTTGCATCGGTACAAATTAGTTAATGTATTTTCATAACAAGCTATCAGAAACAGAATTTTATTTTTGTAAAATTTAATCGAGAAAAAATGTCTCGAGGGGTCGCCAAAACTCAACCGGACCGTTGTAAAAGCTACAGCCTCAATTTGTTTTTTGTCTTGAAGCTTTTATTAATAATTTATTGGGAAGTTAAAAATATTTTAAAAAAATTCTAAGGAAGGAAGATGTGAGGCTCCAAAAAAGGAAGTATTGTAGTATATTTTAAATTTATCGGTGGAGGAATTTGCCCGGCGAACAAACTTAAAATGAAGTGAAAATTAACCCATTTCTTGAAACTAACGTTTATTTTTAAATCCATTCGTTGTTTCTCTACGATTTGCTTTCGCTTGGTTTACTGGTTAATAGAATACTTTCAGTTTTTTTTTAGTGGTAATCCACTAGAAATTTAATGTTAAGGTTTCCGTTCATTATACTGTACCGATAATATATCGGTTACAATTTCTTTCGATATTTGAATTATAATAAATTACTGGAGTTAATACGGATTTATTTAATGAAATTCCTGTCCCCGGAGGGTCAATCATCTTTTTATAGGGGTCTACCGATCAACGTAAATAAAAAAATAATTTAACAAGCAATCTGACATAATAAGATCAATGTGTTTTCTGTTGGTTTCCCTCTTGGGCATTCATCGTTAACGGCAAGTCTGGATACCTGAAATATCTGGGTGTCGGTTAAAACCTAAATTTTAACGTACTTAAGAGATATTTCAGGAGTATTGTTTTTCACCTCGTTCTCGAACTGTGAATCATAAGAATCTTACAAGTGTCCTTCACTTCTTAAATGTTTTACCTTATACATAACAATAGATTAACGCCCGCTCGTGTGTTAATATAAAAATCAGTTTTAATCTTCTGGAACCATCATTCGGTCTGCCGGCCAAACTTTTATGAAAATATTGTTCATTCCTTTTTTTCTCAGATTCGGTGGCATATCTTTTGCTACCTATTTCGGTTTATTAACTTAATACTGACGTCTATGTTACCTCAAACACATAGGCACAAATCCAATCTACGCCGTTGTTATATATTCATTGTAACCAGTATTACATCGAGTACACGTAAGCCGTTAACAATTCATTACTATATGAAATGTATACGTAGTTACATTTATTTAGTTAATTATTTCGTACATTTACAGTTATAATGGGTTATTTAATAGAAAAAGGCCGTTGGGAAAAGAGAGGACTCTGCAATTAGCCGTTAAAATTATATGAAGTCTTTGTTTGATAGCCGTTATTTTTATCGATTAAAGAGATTTAATTTAAAAACGACGGATTACGGTTTTATTTGTCAGAAGGAAGGAGTTTATTATTAATTGACCCCGACCCGAAGCCCGAGGCTGGATTTGATGATGACGTGTGGTGACCTCGGTGTTAGGCTGCCATCTGTGGATGTAGGCTGTACTATGAATTAGTATCGGAATTAGAATTATTATGTCATGTGAATAGAATTCAACTTCCTCCATTTGCTAGCAGCTACCTCTGTCGGGTTATTACACATCCTATTCGTTATGCACATTCGTGTTGTGCTTACTAAATGTTGCGAATTTCTTTTATCGATCTTTAAATATAAGATAAGCTCATCCTCAAGCATGTAGAATTACGGGTATTTTTGGTTACAGTATGGGAATTTATGATTGCGTATTTTCTAATTTTTATTAGACTGACGTGTGAATTCTACTGTTTACAGTAAGATGGGGTAGATTTTTATTCTGGATTCTGTTGGTACTTTTAAGTATCCGCTTTGTTAATTTTTCTGAGTTTATTTCTTTACGAATGATTTTCATGTTTACTATAAATTAAATATTTTTTATAAGGATCTTTTATAAATATTACACTTCATTCACGATCGATCCCTGATCCGTGCCCTTCTTACACCCTATTTTATAGGTGCTATTTTAACCTTTTTTGTATAGTTATTGATAATTAATCTACAGGTAAAGTACTTCTATAGTTCCAAGTACTAATGTAGTTTTTCCCTCCGCGATTGATATGTCGTATTTTTAGATATGATTTACGTGAAATTTTATTAGTTGGTGATTTTACAGTTTGCCATGTGTTTTTTCGATTTTTTTTTAATAAATTTACTTCGTTATTCGTGCATTAAACATTTCTAAAAGATGATTCCCCTGCTAAGAGACACGTTACTAAGTGTTAGAAAGGAGTTGTTAGATCTGGGACGAACTTATTTTCTGATTTTTGGTGGAGTTATGATGTTATACGTATTATATAAGGTATAATTTTTCGCATCAAACTGTTAATAACTGTTAAATTTAGAGATCACACAAACACAGTGGAGAGTTTTACGGGCAGCAGTGAAAAGACTGATATCGCATGGAGTGTGGCACATCGAGATCTTTCGGTAGACTTATTTATTCGAATTCATGTGGTGCTAACGTAACATCGACAGGGACACATTTTGTATTATAATCAAATTTTGTAGTTTATGGCTTTATTTTGGCCTCCACAACAGCGAATATAATAAAGTTACGTTTTTTTTTGTTTTTTTTTTTTTTACTAATGTAATAGGAATTTAGGAAATGTGTTCATGGATAATTCCATGTTCGGTGGATTCTTTGTGAATGCGGTAATCTTGAACCTGATCGCGTATTAAGGACTTTGTAACGAAAAGATTCGCTACAGCCTTAGACAGTTCCTTTTGGCAATGCCCTATTCCGACCACCATTTCTCGAGAGATCAGGGTATTTTTACGCAAGAATTTAGCGGCACATTTCCTATTAAAGATTTTGCGTCGTCCATCTAAAATATATGCTGAAACAATCGCTTTGTTCTTATACTGAAAAATCGATCCAGATCAGGGTCGGGCGTTGCCACTTCTTTTTTTATTAACTTTTTCTGCTCATTGAAGTTCTTGAAGAACGTGATGAATATCATATTTTCGAAAAATTAAATTTTTAAATCTTATTGTTTTCCTGAACTCTTTTAAAAAAATTTGCGGGGGTTGCAAAACGGTTAATCAGTGCTTCGCATCAAAGAATTTTGTAAAATAGTTGTCGTTGGGCGGAAGAGTTTGTCATTGGATGTTTGTCTTACATGTCTAGTTATCGATAACGGTGAGAAGAAAATCTAATAACACGGCAAAGGGGGGGCTATTTGGTAGTAAAATACTTGAATTGTATATTGATGTAGTTTCTGTTGCCTCAGATGGCTTGTATTTTTTCATTTTGCGAGATCTGTCGAGTCCATTCACAAGAAAATCTTGCGTACATTATTCTAAATAAATGCGTGTTAACAAGTCATTTGTTAGGCGTCTTTTGAACGGTTTTACTTACAATAATGAAATTTTATTATGTAATTTCTATATTGGGGGAACTTATTTTTGTAAAGATTATTAATTAAAACCGGATCGATATATCGAATTAATTTTGTAGATTGTTATTAATTCAGCCCCTTTGTCATATATATATATATGAAAATAATTACAAACTTCACTGGTAGAAGGTTATACTTTGAATTATATTTATCATGATTGTTATGCAACGGTTCGTTTATTTTTACGAAGAGTGGTTCGATCCGCCCAGCGTTATCATCCATATACAAAGGCTATTTAAGCGTTGTAGTCTCAAAACGATTTCAACATAAACATTCATTTCTAATTAATGGGTAGTATATTATCGAGTAAAAGTGTTCAGAATCGAGAAATTACTTCACCGTATTACAGCTAAGTATCCTATGTTGCTCGGTCGGGCTGCGAGTACTTATTAGTGTAGGATTACTAATAGTCATTAATAATACTTTATAAAGTGAAGTATTGTGATGACAGCCCGTCCATTAAGGTCAGTCATTAACCTCTGCCGCCTTAACAATAATACGGTTTTTAAGTCGTTAAGAGTTGTTCTGTGACAAGAGGAGAAGGCATTAGAGGGTTTCCTGCAAGTGAATCGTAGTAAATTTCGTATATTTTTAAGGTTCTTTAATTTTATGATCGTTTACGAGGTTACATATTGAGACAGTCCTTGTACACTTCTTCCATTTTGATAAACATCGACATGCACGTACTTTGAATTCGCATAGTCTTGCGGGCGGCTTTCTAACGTGTACCCTGTTCTTAATCTTGCTCTAAGTTGTATTTCTTATCGTTTTTGTTTTTTATATGAGTTTCATCTTTTTGTAATGCGTTTCCTTATTTTTTCTCCCTTCTAGATTACGATTGTATATGCTCGATACGGAAAACGGAACGTATAATAATTTTTTTTTTTTTTTTAAAGTCTTTAGGTGACATTTAGAGATGAGTTCCTAGTTCGTGTTGCGATGCGGGTGTGCTTCTAGTTTGTCACACTTTTAGTTCATGCAGCCGCGAAATGTTGTTAATTACAACTCTATACAGAATGGTGTCCTTGTGGTGGCCATTAAAATTCTTTTACGACCGTATTCTAAACGTCTACCTTCTTGCGCGAGGAAACAAATTAATAAGAAGTATTCTTTAAAACATGTGATACATTTTTTTACGCGAAAAAAGTCAATGTTAATCGATCAATATATATTAATCAGTAATCGGTTGTGGTCTATGGATCGTAAGTCTGTACAGGGAACCGGTAATCATATTCAACCGATTTCCCATTTAGGAACAAGTATTTTGTATTTCGTTTCGTTCAACTTATTTAGAAACGAGGTTACGTTAAACGAATATTTACTGTAATTACTAAAGACATCGAGTTTGTACGTAAATATTTATTAAGGCTCAGATCAGTTAAAATGCTGTAAATTAATATATCTTTTTTTTTCAGAGTTTCGTGGGGTTCTAGGATTTGAATGTAAAGCTGCTTTGTCGATCCGAAGTTTTTTAATTGCTAAGCTGTACTTGAATGTGTACACTTTACTCTTTACACTTATCGTTTGGTTACAGTTTACTCTGCCCACCTCAAAGTATTTCTGTAATGTAAAAATCATTTCATAAAGATTTTACATTTATGAAACTTCACGCCTCGAATGCTTTATATGGGTCGCAACCTTAAGAAAAACGGGCAGGTGATAGGGAAGGGCACAACATTTATTCTGCTGAAGGTTTTTAAGAAGAGATAATTTGCGTGAATTAACAGAAATGTTTAAAAGTTCAAGTCGGTAGATTCAATATAACGCTAGTGAGAAGAGTAGTTAGGCATTATATTGTGAGTAAGGCAAGCTATCTCAATCGCGTTTTACTTATTTTATTATAAACGTAACTTCCATCTTTATTAGAATGGAAGTTTATATACAAACAGCAATCCATAATGTTGATATCGACATATCGTGGAATTTAAAGATCTTTTTCGATATTTATTGCATTCATGTTATCGACCGTCAAAAGTGATATATCTCTTCGATATTTAGCCATAGTAAAACGAGAAGGTAACATGAAATTTCGTCTCTACTATTCGTCTAAAACCTTCACAACAGTAGAGTCAAACTAAAAGCTTTTCTTTTAAAAAGATTTGTACGATCCCATAACTGATGGTAGGTATAATAAAGAGACTTATTGTGTGGATTGAAGAATTTCGTAATCTGGGAAGAATACATCTACTATTGTTAAATAATCTTTTTCATTTTTTTTTTTTTAATAAGATTTTATCAGTTTTTTTTGTTTTTAAGTTACCGTGCTCATTTAGGTAATTTTTTTTTTCATTGTGACTGTAAGAGTGGGGAGGATGGCTGATAAATATTGAAGACGGCAATGTGTAAAACGGTGTTGTGTTTAGTGGTAGTAGGTTGTAGGTTGTTGGGCGCCAGTACGATACTTCACTCGCCCCCGTACCTCCTCCATGTCGTCGTCTCGCACTACTCTGCTTGATTTTATTGATTTGCTTCACTCGTCGGTTCTCTTGTTTTTTTTTAGCTATGGTGTGACTAAGCTTAGCTATGAATCAAAGCGGCTTATATTCTTACTTTTCTGTATGTTTGTGTCTGATAGAATATTATGTGATGTCGGTCAGATGTATTATTCATTTCGTACAGGAGATACGTTTATTGTATATGTAGGCTATAGTATTTTCACTCGTTTTACTTTATCTCGTATTCGCCTGTGCTTTTGCACGGTGGACTATTACATATATATCTTAAAAGTTTGCTCTTAAAAATAAGTAAAATGAAGTAGCATGCGCTGCTGTGTTTTTCTTACAGAAGGAAGAAAATTAATTATTTTTATTTTAATATTCAGTTTCGTTGCGAGCTGAATCATCGTTATCGGACTGCTGATATTTTTGTTAAATATTTGGTATACATCCTTTTAATGTTTCTTACATTAGTAATATTTATAACATTTATAAATATACGTAAATATATTGATCCGGTTTTCGTTGTGGAGCTCTAGCCGAAGGGTTTATAATTCAGCTCGTACTTATACGCACCATATAGTTCTGAGGGATGAGCGAGGGTTTTCTAAGGGAAGACCGATTTTGGTTTCCGGTGGTTTTATTCCGGTAGCTTTTAAGAAAAGAAGTTTGGTCCAGCAAGTATTCATGCTGGTAAAAAAAGGAAATATTCTATCGGTTATCAAGGGGCTGCTTTTTTTTTTAACTTAAAACCGATTTGAATTGAATCTTGTCTGTCACTGAACAAATTTATTATGCCCTTAAATAATAATATCGTTGGATCAGGTCGGGATGAGATCCCTGTTAGAGATTCAATTTATCGTACGCGTTTTTCCGATGTGTGAAATAATTTGATGGAACGGAATTTTTACTTAACAAATTTCCTGTTATTAAGTCGGTTTACAAAGAATTGAAATCCTCATTTGTTGTCACGATCCCCTTCCCCCCTCAAAAAGTGGTTATTACTTGGATTGATTTCCGGCGTCTAGATTCATTCATTGTGTTTAAGAGGCATTGTATGGAGTGAAAATGTCTTCACTCCACGGTCTATATAACGTACTTCAATGCGGAGCCGATAATATTCTGTCATTTTTAAAATAGTTTTTGACAACTATTCACAGTTTTTCGTTCGCTAGGAACTGAAATTTTGTTCAGTTTTTCCTTATGGGATCTGCGGTAAAATAAAGCAAGAGAGGTGGGTTATCACCTCTCCCAATTCATCTCTGGCCACGGATGCTTTGGTGTTTACCTGTACTGTTTCGGCAGGAGACAATGGCAGAATTGTTTGGATTGCAGGACACTCCCTATCACACATTCTTTCAGTGCGCACGTTGGGAAGTTACCACGGAAAGATTCAACATGGAAGGAATTACGCCGGAAACGATAATCCCATACATGCTGAGAGGCCCAAAAGAATGGGAAAACGCTGAGAAATGGATCAAGGAAATATTAATTACCAAAGGCAGAGTATTCCGGGAATGAGAAGCGTAGCCAATTCTTAAATTCTTAGTGATGATACGGGGGGGGGGGGGACAGCCTCCTGCAGAGCCGGCACTCGTCTGTGTTCGCGCGGATAGCCATCTGTGAGGAGGCATGGGGACTCCCGATCCCCTGGATAAAAAAAAAACTATATAAAAAAAGGGGACCAAAAAAAAGGAAAAGACCTAGACCGGTGGGGGTCGCTCATATCCGTATGGGCACTCTCCATTAGACTGGGCAACAATAAAGAAAGACGGAGATCCGGCGGAGCCCGGAAATGGAATGGCCGAATCCGATCACCCAGCTCCCAAAGTTAGAAGCAAGACACGATAAAAGATCTAGACCTGGCGGGCGATCTCCCATGCCGGACATACAGCCAGTAGGCGGGGAAGCCCGTTAGAGGCAAAAGACACCGCCCCCGGATTGAGTTTTGCTTAATTGCTGGTCCAGTCCGGTCCGGGGGAGTAAGGGAACAAAAATAGGTGGTTAATCAAAAGGTACAAAATATTTTCTGAGTTAGGATTTTTATTAACGATAATACTGTTTTGATCGGCACAGAAGAATTACTATTTACGATGATGTAAGACCCAACTGTATAGAATCCTGTTATTTCTTGGACACAAAATAGCTGTACCATGTCACTGTTTTTATCATAACGATTTTTTCCTGCACGCGGTTTTCTTACGATTTGGTTTGGAAGGATTTCATGGTCGTACGCCCTTCCCGACTTCAATCCATTAGGTATTGTTGACAGCTGTATCGTAAAAACGCACGGTCACCTTTCTTTACTGATATCCAATATCAGTTAATTTTGTGGTATTGTTATTGAAATGGCTGTTAATTTTTACTCCTCTACATGCGAATTAAATAACCGTTGATGATATGATCTACTCCACATTAAATGCTGGTAAACAAAAAATGTTTGAATACCTTTTTACTAATAATTGTAGGTAATAACGAAGTAATACCATACAAGTATGCCTTTTCGTATTGAAATTACATCGGCAAAAAGTTAGATGCTTCTGAAAGGAAGAAGTTTTCCTATCTATAAATCGATAATTAAATATTCTGTACTGATTTTCTTTTCCCTATTAGTTAAACCGTATTATGCCAGTGTGTATATTCACTGTGGGATAGGATGTTACAGTATATCCTTAATGGCGTTAGCGTTGGTGGTGGCAAAGAGGGGAATTTAGTTTCCTCTTGTCAGCTAGCTCAAGGACAGTGTAATACCGAATTAGCTCACACTTGCATTTTTATAGCACATAAATATATATATTTACATATTTGTTATATATTTATAAAATCTGTATTTGAATGCTTGTATGTACCTTTGTACTCTAGCCGTTTCCTCTTTTTTGTTTTCTGTTTTATCTTTCTTTGTTTTTATTATTTTATAAATATTTTATTCTCTGAATTGTATTTGAATTTTTTTTTGTTACTTTTTCACAAAATATACACGTATTTAAAAAAAAAAGTAGTAGTTTTTAGCATAAATTAAAAAAAAAAACTTTTTACTATTGGTTTTATTATCTGATTTTAAAATTGTTAAAAATACTCTTTTGTTTTAAATTCTTGCGTAAATATTTGATATTCAGAAAAAAAAATAGTTGCCTTCAATTTAGTGAGAACCGTTTCAGTCCGAAGTGAGTATTAATGTATGTTTGTGATGTTGGCGTAGAGGTATGAGTAAAGGGGTTTAATATTACGAGTACTTTTAGTTCTGTTGAAGGGTTTCGAAGAAAAAGTTTGTCGGTAAACAAAGTCGTTGCAGTTTATTGTAGGGCTTTTGAGTACCGATGTTTTTCTCATTGATTTCACTTATTTTGTTCTTGTTGGTGTAACCTTTTATTTTTTTTATTACGATCAGTTTACTTTAATTTCTTTCTTCCCCTGTGCAAAAAAAAAGAAAGTTTTTTAATCGTTCTTATTTTGGTCATCTGTGGTCATGGACCGTTTTTTAATGTATTTTATTTCTTTCTATCGTGTTTGCCGATCGGTTAAAATTTATCTACATGGTATACTGTACTCGTTACGAACCTATTATCCGAGGTTTCTCGATGCCAGTTCTTGTCTATTAACCGAAAGCGTTGCTTCTATTAAAATTTTAAAAGTAATTTCCGTTTCAAAAGTTGTTTCAAATCTTAATTCGTGTCCTAAATGATTCTACCAATATGCGTCTCCGATGAGTCCGAACGTGTTTCGGGGCCCGTAACCGTTATCGTTGTAGGAGACCTGACACGGAGAGTCGTTCTTGAAAATGTCATATCCGTTACCATTCCCGTGAGTAACAGGCATCCGTATCAGATTTTCTGAGGAAATGAAGGAAAAGCGGTTTTCCTTTGCTTTCTTTAACGAACCGAATATAATGTTTCATATCGGCACGCCGAGCCCGCTCATATGTTGGTATAATGTTCGGAATGTAAATGATACATTCACTCTGATCGTTGCTTTACTGGCCGTTTAATAAACGTAATTACTCTTAGAGAAACCGACCCTGATTTCATTTGTCTCCTCGGGTACTTTTTACATGGGTAACAGTCGTAAAATAGCATAAGATAGGCCGTGATAGATGATAAATATAGATGATAGGCTGTTAGAACGTAAATAAAAGGTGAATGTATCGCTTTGGGAAACAGTTCACTATGTAGCTCTCTTTACTGGATGTGGGTTTTGAAAAAAATTGTTCCTGCGTGATGAAGAATGGAAAAAGACACCTGCATTTTTTTATATGTAACCCATATTACAAAAAATTGTGCTATTTAAATAATTAAAAAATAAAAGAAAATTTACTTTGTATTCTAATTTGAGAGTTTTAATGTGAATCAGAATGCTTCTACAAAAAACAAAAAAGACGCTGTAAAATATCACGCAATCGATTCATGACACTTTGTTCGATTGGTTGTAGTTTTTTTAAACAGTAAATCCCTAAAACTTTCTGGAAGCTATTCGCAAACAAAACAGTAAAGTTTTTGTTTAATTAACATTTGGAAAGAGATACACCGTTTAAAATAACGTTTTAAAAAACCAAGTCTACAAAAAGTTTTTGTAGTGTGGAAAATTGTGAACGAAGACATTTCCTATTAAATTTGATATCTTGACAGCAGTATACTCGACGAAATCTATGAAAATGAGATACCGAAATAAGATTTGCCGCCTTTTTATTCTAAATTTGCTTGTTGTTTTCTTACAAACGAAATCTAATCAGCGATTTCGAATTTTATATGAAAAATCACGGTTCAAAATTATTTCCTCGGTTTAAGTCTTCCTCCTCACTCGATAATAGAATTATCTGGACAAATTTATTCTTGAAATCTTTGAATATTCAGTACATATATAGTCGACGGTGTTTTTATGATCGGCCCTACTTGTTCTTGTATTTTAATTGAACACCGATAGGAATGAACAAGCAAAGATCTCGCAATTCTGATCCCATGTAAACCCTTATGTTATACTTCAATTAGGACCGAATTAATGCGAGGTCGTTTAGTTTGCCATTTCCTGTGTTATTTATTTGCTGTTGTAATAAGTTATATTTTTATCTTTTAGATCGTAATTTTTTTAAAATTATATAATAATTTATGTGATTACTTATTCACCACTAATGACGTATGATGTAATCCTTGTTGTGATAAAAATGATTTACTGTTTGATCTGAGGTTATCGTCTTTTCTTTAAGTAAAATATAATTTAAATTTGTTATATTACGAGGTATGTTTGCTGTAAATACCAGTTACAACATATCCGGTTTTGTGAATAAAATAATATGAGGGGTAATTCTTTCTTAAAGTGAAGCGACTATCATTCACAGTTAGTTTTTAGTATTTCTGCTTTTTAGCACATCTGTTTCTTGTAAGGATTTTTCTGTCGTGCGTCGGTTGATGTCTACAGTACTCTATCTGTTTTAGCCTCCGGAACTACCGTAAGGTATTACTTCATAGGATGATGCGAATGAAGTGTAGTCTTGTACAATCTCAGGTCGACCACTCCTGAGAAGTGTGGTTAATTGAAACCCA
>JAAAKQ030430765.1:0-46001 GCA_010016005.3 Zanna intricata
ATGGTCGCAAGAAAACGTTTTTAGGTACAAGTAGCCCTTCGTGGCACGGACATTCGGTCTTATGCTCTAGGGCGACCAAATGGGGTGGTGGCGGGAGACATGCCAGTAAACCAATTAATACTTACAGCATATTCAGGAATAGCATGTGTAAAGTCGGGTTGCAGATGGCCCCCGACAAAACTGAGGTCATGGGTATAGCAAACGAAGACCTAGACTGAGCATCACAACAGAAGAGCAGCATATTGAGATACCACTGGCTGTGAAGTTACCTGGACGTCTAGATCAATGCCCAGGTGCGCTTTGGGACACATGTGATAGAAGCTGTCAAAAGAGCTCACAGAGTTATGGGACTATTAGCTGGCCTTCTAACCACCACTAACAGCACAAGACAACAAAGGAGGAAGCTCCTAACAAGTGTGGCTTGTTCCATGCTTTTATATGGAGCAGAGATGTGGCTGGGGCCGGTAAATATGTGAAGTATAGCAGGCCATTGAAGGCACTGCGTAGGAGGTGTTGTCTTTGGATGGCCTCAGCAAACAGACTGTTTCTGGGATGGCAGCTGAGGTCCTTGTGGGACACCTCCCCATTTATCTACTAATAGAGTATCGAAGAAGGATGTGGGAGCTGCAGACTTTTCCACTGTTAGAAAGGAAGAGGCAGTCTAAACGCATAATGGAGGAGATGATGAACACCTGTTAGTGGAGGTGGGATCAAGGTGATAAGCATCGATGGACACACCAGCTGCTATGCGATGTAGGCGATGGTGAAAGTGTCCCCTTGGCTCACTGGTATACTACTTAACACAGTTTCTGGTGGGCCATGCCAGCCAGATTCAGGGTCTATTTAAATAGGCTTAATCTTGATGTGCTGATAATTATTTGGTATGCCAAGAGAAAGAAACGTCCCATCATGTCTTTTTAGATATCCCAGGTGCAATGAGACGAGGAAAGATCAGCTTGTCTTTTTAAATAGATGGGAAATGTTTGCATCAGAAGGTTTAAGACATCTTACTTCACTCTGAGGAAATATGGAAAGTGCTTGCTAACTTCACCAGAGTGGTGATGGAAAACTTAAGAAAATGGGAGAAGTTTTGCAGGGCATGAGGTGCCAGAGTGTGTGCAAATGGACAGGCTCTTGGCTGAGTCCCTAGGGAGCCCTCTGAACATGTGGGGATCACTTGGGCGTAATGAGGCTGGGGGGTCACTCCTCCTGCTGGTCTGATAGTGACCACAGATGACAAGTACTATGGTAAGTTTTGTTTGGCGTGCAAATTGAAGTTTGTGCGGATTCTGTCTGATATGGTGCTGTTGTGCCTTTTTTCTGATTTCTATTGAGTTTTGGAGTGTTGAGTATGTGTTAGCTACTTTGAGTGGCTATGGTGCTTAGGCTTATCATGCCTAAGCATGATAAGCATCACGCTTATGTAATGCCTGTTACATAAGCATCATAAATGATGGTCTTGAAATAGATATGACTGTACGCAAGGGTGTCACCATGTAGGGTGTTCTATGTGCATCTTTTCTGATGTCTTTTGAATATTGAGTGTTGAGTGTGTTTGTTGCATGATGGCTGTGGTATTACATTATTCTGTGTGTTTGCTTATATTTAGGTATGACTGTGTGTGAGGGCGCATTATCCCCCTTCTTGATAAATGCTTTCTTAGTAGTACCTGGTACCAAGAAAGGTGGATAGTCAGAGATGGAGGTTTAATAGGTAGTATGCAGGTGATGGAAAGAAAAGACCGATGTGACAAGAGAAACAAAAATGAGATATGAGCTGAGCATATGCAACAATGGTCTAAAAGGTAGAGAGAAGACGGTAAGGCTTGGTCGACCAAGCATCTCATCCAAGACTTAGATGCCTGTTGTAAAAGAAGTTTTGGTGAAATGAATTATCATTTGACACAAGCTTTTATGGAACATGATGCCTTTCTGTTCTAACCTAGACTCGCTGGAACATATGTTATTTAGTTGCCCTGCATGGGAAGTCACAGAGACACGAGCAGGTTTGGCACATCTTATGCCGGATAATCTTGTTCCATTTATGCTTGGTTCCTCGGATTGCTGGAGAGCGATCAATGATTATGTAGTCACCAGGAAGACTTTTTGGATTCTAAAAAAAAAAAAATGTGGAACACTAGAGGATCGGCTTTACATCAATACAAGAATAAAAGTCCACCGTGGCTGTGGGGAAAAACTAGACTGGAGGGAGGATGGGGTGATGGATAGGTCTCTATTGAGTTGTCATATTGACGACTCAATCGGACAGTTATCGAGCTGTCCAAGCAAGCTTGGATGGGTGATGATGATGAAGCATGGGGATTCCGAATCTTCTGAACCCAAAGGCACCTCCCCGAGACTGAGTAATGCTTAATTGCAGGTTGGTCTTGGGGTGGCGGAGAGCGGTAAGGGAGTTTAGTCGGTAGGGGGCAGATCAATCTATGCACTTACCTTGCACTTGGCCCGAGCTATCCCGAGTTATAATTCGGGATTCGAGTCTGACACTCCCCAATGAAGACCTCATGGGGAATATGTAACTGGTATTCCTTCGAAACTCATTGACAAAAAAAAAGATCATACATAAGCATCTAACAACATCTTGCAGAAAACATATTATCCTGACACTGCTTTGCTGTCTAAAATGGATTCAAAAAAAAAATTGTAGAAATTACTTTTTCTGCAAAAATTTGGTTATTTTGCTTTGTTTCTAACATTTTGTGTTGTAAAACAGTTTTTGAAGGTTCTTTTCTAAATCAAAACAAACACTCTTTGTTTCTTCATTAACAATCTCTGTAAAACTGAGAAACCAGCAAATGGTTTTCATTGTAGCTAAAAGTTTAGAGGATTTGGCAGTTTGATGTGTTCATTGTTGTCTCTATTGTTAGCTTTGTTGTCATTACCTACATCCCTGCAATGCATTACCTACATTACCTACAATGCATTTGATAATTGCTTTTGCTGACTATTGCCCCATTCCAGTAAAGATCTTTGCATGTGATGTCAGTAACTTTGCCAGCCTGTGGTAAAAATCATGCATGTCGAAAGCAATTATTTACAGCCTGTGGAGAAACCTCATTTCATGATCTTTGTAACATAATTATAGCATCCAGATTAGTTATCTTTTTTTGATATAAATCCTGTATCATTTGTAAAATTAGTTGTTTTTTGTAGAGTGGGCTTTTACTGACTTGATCACGCCTTGATCTAAGGGCTGTAAGACTGTTGATTTCAGTTTGTGTTGTATATATATGCGCGTACGCAGGTGGCACTCCCACCACATAGTTAACTAATCGCACAGATCTTCTACCATAGCAGCACTGCAGCCCCACCACTCATAGGCTCAATAAAAGAAGATTCACTGGCTTGAATTTTCAATTCATCATTGACCACCACCTGGAGAAGACCAAGAAGAAGAAGATGGAAGAAGGCAGAAGTTCCCTGGCTGACCCAACGTGGAACCACCTGGTGGATGCCATCATCCCTACTTGAACAGCAGGCCTGGCCGGCCAGTCGACTGGATGTGGCTGCTACTTTCCCAATCAAGCTTGCTGGGCTTCAATCGCCCTGGCCAGCACACGCAGCTGCGGGAGCCGGCCCAGTGTGGGAGCTCGGGAAGAATCACCTTGGCTGCGCTGGTGAAAGACGACTGACACCGATCCGACAGTGTGGGGCTCTGGGGGCTACCACTGCCACACTGTAGTGGGAACCCAACTGCCGCTGAGGAGAAGTCTGGTCTAATTTCAATGTACAAGCTGCAATTCCCCGACTACAACCAAGTTGACTTCGCCGGAGACCATCTACCAGGCCACCACTCCATAAATGTCAAACAGCCCTTCTCAGGGCTATCACAAGGTTTTAAACTACAATGAGCTGTTGAAGCCATTCAGCGACAATACAAAAAATTTTCAAAGTGGTGATGAGCCGGAGAGTTTTCAATGAGCAGCAGTATTTTGTCGTTTTCAGACTTTAATTCATGGTCTCATTTTTGTAAACATGATTTAAAAATATCACTTGTCATTCAAGGTTTCGTGTTACTTTTGTACATTACAGAAAGCAATTGCAGATTTTTAAAACATCGGGGTTTAGCACTTTTTCCTATAACCAGAAGTTTTTTTTTTTTTGTCAATTCCAGTCGTATAATATATTTAGCAATTAATATTGTTAGTCTTTCTTTTGATAATTTTTTCCTCAAACACGTTTTGCCTTTAAACTGAAGGGTTCTTTCTGACGTCAGTTTAAAAAATAGACCCGATTCATCGGCATTATAGATTTTTTTCATCCGAATAGCCCTCATTTAATCTCGGCCAAATGGTTTCTAGCTATTTTTCTGACACACTGGTTGGAGCTGCTGCAGTCTCGCCACTTATTCTCCCTCTAACATGATATCATGATGCTGACAGAACCATCATATCTAAGCTGAAGTTATTTCACATAATTTACCAAATATTTCAGAATAATCATTCGCCATAGTTTGCAATGTAGGGCTGCTAATAGAGACATCACTAGCCCTCTGGTAAACCATTTTAACAGTGCTTGGTCTATATCATTATGTTGACTAGGCTGTCATTTTTTTTATTTTTTAGAATTTGTTTCAAAATTTGTCTTAACTTTTTCATGGTTCTTTCATATCACTGATATTGTGGAATGACCTATGCTTAATTCTTCGGCAGTGTCTTTATTATTTCACTGACCACCAGATAATGTGTGCCTTTTCCTCTATCGTGAATGTTTTTTGTGAAGTCATAATGAAATCACTATTAAATGAATTACACAGGATACATAAAATAAAATGCTGTGCCACGATACGGTACATTCACAGCAAAAGATTAATAACAACTGAATGTGACTGCTTCAGTATACAATAATCTAGTACAGGAAGAAGATAAGAAAAACAAGAACTAATAGTACATGTACAAAAGAAAAGGGACTCATTTTAACCATCAAAATTATTTCTGTAGCTACAACATAGACTATTTTAGTGACAAATCACTACCGTCTGTCATTATAAGCGATAAAATGTTGCATTGCAGTAGAAAAAATAATTCGTAATAACTAATATGTCACTATGACCAATGTAATTATAAACAACATAAATACTGTATATATGTATTAACAGCATATACCAAATTGAGTAAGAGACAAGTTTTTGATTACTATATCCAATGTCATTATATCCAATATCACTATGAATGATACTCTATTTATATATACAGTGAAACCTGTACTTACAACTATATGTAAATATCCTCATTCTTTGAAATAGAATTTCTTAATTAAATAATCCAAACGGCAGAAACGCTAAACAATGCATGAGAAAACATAGTTATCAGAATGGTTTGTGTATTCAGTTAATTTTCACATATGTCAATCACAGTATTCTACCATAGCTGATTGTGTGTCTTGTTCATGTGTCATGTTCTTATTTTTCTTGTTCTTAACCTGGAGGCATTTCCTATTCTTTATCTACAAAAGATAGAGTAATGTCTTTACTAAATGAACTGTCATGTACTTGTCACATTTGATTATTTGTTTATTCTGCTGTGCATACAACTTTAAGACCAGTTAGTTGCATGTACAAATATACATGCTTGATTTGACTGTACAAATAAAAAGTATACTCATTTTAAAATGAAACTGTTTTCTTATAACATAGTTGTGAATCTTAAAAGTAATATCATTTCAGATGAAAAAGACATGTATATGACTTTGATGTTTATGAATACAGTTAAGTGTATTAACGGGAATATATATATATATATATATATGGAAGAAAGCAATAGAATGATATGAATTTTACACCTACCATTTTACAACAGAATAATAAATATAAAATATAATTGTAAAATGACTTTGTACGAGAAGTTACCTCTAAAGTAAACACTGTTTCATTCTAAAAAAAATTTATTCTGAAAACTTTATAAATATTTTTTATTTCTCTGAAACTACATATCTAATACTAATTCTATATATAATTGCCATATGAATTAAGACATTTATCATAGCGATACACCAGCTTCAGTATACTCTTGTTTTATTCTTCTACTGCCAGCCATTTAACCACTGATTAACAACATCTTTAAGTTCATCATCATCCGTGAATTCCTTATCGATAAAAAATTCTTTCAAGTTCCCAAACAAATGGTAACCAGAAGGAGCTAAGTCTGAATTATGTGGTGGGTGATCGTAAATTTTTCATCCAAATGTTCTCAGTAAATCACATGTCGGACAGCCACCCATGTTGTCAGTTTTGAATAGTGTGCTGTAACTTATGAAGAGTTTCACAGTAGGCTTCTGTATTTACAGTCGTTCCACACAGTATACAATCAATCACAATATGCCAAACCGATCCCAAAAGACTGTGCTCATCAGTTTGAGTCCAAATGCCTCAGGCTTGACCTTTGTCAGTCTGGTTAGTGGTTGAGGATGATGTCATTCACTTCACTGGTGTTTTCTCTTTGGCGTGTAATACAAAATCCATGTTTCATCACCAGTAACAAGTGACTTAAGGAACTCATCATCTTTTTCAATGTAGCTTATCAAAAATTCCAAAGCTGATCCCATTTGGATTTTTTTGTGATGTTCCATTAAGACGTGCAGCACCTGATGTGCACAAACTTTTCTGATGCCTAAATGATTATGAATAAGGGACATGAATATCAGCTCTTGAAACATCAGGAAAATCAAAGGCTAGGTCGGAAATCGTTAAGTGACAAACTTTTCTGATTTCATCATCGATACGTTCAACCAGTTCTCAGTGATTATTGAGAGCCTCCCAAACGTTCTTTATCATGCACGTTAATTCTGTTACTTCTAAACTTTTCACACCATTTTTGGATGTTTCTTTCATTCATTGCATTATCACCGTACCCAACAACCAACTGCCTATGACTTTTCTTTAGAGATATCCCTTGTAAAATTACGGAATTCATCCAAGATTACTTCAAATGCTAAAGTGACCCAAAATGTTACTTAAAAATAGTCACTAGAATCAAAAAAATTTGAATTCAGTTTCTAGATTGTAAAATTGTTGATTTTTCAATCATAAAGACCACTTTGTTTGATGAATGCACAGTACACAAATTTATTGCGTATTTCTTTTGGTTACCAGTTTATAATCTTTTTTAAAGTTGTAACTATATCTTTTTTTTTTAATATATTGAATTTGTCTAATGTAATTTAACCATTTAATGTATTTTGTGATAATATAAAGGTATTATCAACAAATGTATTAATAAAGAACTCTGGAGGTCCCGGATTCGAATCCTGGTCAGGCATGGCATTTTTCACACACGCTACAATTCGTTCACCTCATCCTCTGAAGATATAATCTAATGGTGGTTCTGGAGGTGAAAAAGATAAAAAATAAAAATAAAGAACTACCTAAAACACTGAACACTTTGTTCAGTGCAATATGAACTTTTTCTTTAGTTTAATAAATTTTTCATTTTAGAACTTCCTCTGAATTGCAAACAACTGCAAACCATGGGTGTATTACTGGCCCTAACCTGTTTCCTGTTCAGAGGTTTAATGCATGTACTTATTTTTATTTAAATACAACCTACCAGTAATATAATATATTCAATCTTAAGTTACCTTTCACTATTCTTTTTTTTTGCTACACAAGTGCTTTTATAGTGCACTATTAACAAAATTAGATAATTTTTTTGTTATTGTTGCTGTTAAGTGAAAATATAGTTAAATTATAAATATAGTATATACTGTTGATGTATTTTATTTATTTATTATTATTATTTTTTTTTAATAGGATACAGTTGTTGAGATGGATTCCTTTGAATCAGAACCTTCTACTAGTAATATCAATTTAAGAAAGAGAAAGGAGCATAATGAGGGAATCATATTAAAATCACAAAAAAAAACAAAACAAAATAAGCCTACTGGAAAGCCTGTGATTCGGCATAAATTTGATTTACATTTACAACCTGTGTTGGAAGAACAAGCTGAATTACAGGCTGATTTTGAGCCAAGTTTGTCATCAAAAAAAGAGTCTATGGTTAGATATTCAAGATTATCTAATAATGAATCCATTGATGATTTGAGTGAACTGGCTCATCCTATTAGTAAAGTAAGTATAAGTCGCTTATAATTTAATCTTATATCTTGGCTTTTTTTCATGAGTTGTGTAAAAATATCACTGAAAGTAGCATGATCAGCTAAAATTCTATTTTTCCATTTCACATAGCATTATGTGGTTTATTAAAAGTGTTCCTAAAAGCAGGATGTTTATGCTTTTTTATTTTCTTATGCCTTCAGTTAGTTTAGAGAGTTCTATGCAGAAAATATAATGAAGTAGAATAATTAAAAGTAGTATAAGTAGTGAAGTAGTATAATTTCGTTAGAAATTATTTTTTTAGTTTTAGCATTTAATTTCAGTGACACGATGATTAATTTGAAAAATGTGAGCAGTAATCTTGAAAGATATAGGCTCTTTAAAAAAAGTTGTAATGTTACAAACTAATGATATAACACGAGTATAATATAATGCTTATAATGTAACAGAGTTTTAATTTTAGTCAATAGCTATTTTTTGATTAAAATTTATTCATGTATTGCAAGGACATACAATCTCATTACTTCATAGTGTCAAATGTGAAGAGTAAAGGTGATAGAAAAAATTTAGTAATGACATCATCATGACATGGTTGAGAACAATCTAATTCTATGTAATTTTATGAAGAACAGAATTGAAAAGTGAACCTTAACAGTTGTGGGGAGTAGTTGATATGTCACAATTCAGTTAGAAGTAATGTTTTTTTTTTTAATATAATGTAATCTGTTTATTTTTAAATTTTTTGACAGTAAGATTTTGTTTTCTTCTCTTTTTTCCCCCCTACACCCCTGGCCGGACCACCAATAAAGTATAGCTCAGCCGAGGGGCGTGTCCTTGCCTGAAAGGCAAGTTTCTCCACCTACCAGCTGTATGTGTCTGGCATGGCAGGTTAGCCCGCCCCCGGTCTCAGATCTTCATTTTTTGTTCTGACTTAGGCTCAAACTTCAGTCAGAGAACCCAGAACCAGAAAAGAATATCCGGAGCTTTCCGCCTCAGCAGGTCACGGTCTCCACTCCCTTTCTTTCTTTTTTTTTTCTACTAATTTGTCCCCATGAGTCCGCAAGGTTTATTATGGAATTCCTAGCTGATCATCAGAATCGCCACACCTAGGCATGACAACCTTCACAACTGGGGCTATCCACCCCACTGGACGCCAGGACTAGTCATGATCTGGAGATGTTTAGATGGCTCAGAAGCCCCTCCTGTATCTTTCTTCGTCCTTTGCTATCAGAATATCTCTGGCCAGTTTATCAGTTGCCTGCCAATGACTCTCAGAACATTGCATATAGTCCACAAGATTATCAGGCCTCAGATCACGCGAACCGGCCTGTAGGCAGATTTCGTCCCATTCAGGTCACCAAAACAAGGTATACTCTACTGTGTCCTCAAGGTACATGCAGTTGGATGATGTTCTTCCGCCCATGCGGTATAAATACACTTCAAAATTTCCATGTCCACTGAGAACCTGTGATAAACAAAAATTTATTTCTCTATGCGTTCTGTTAATCCAGCTCATTATGTTATTTATTAGTCTCTCTCTGGGATGCTGGCCAATACACACAAAGCCTCATATTATCGTTCTATATGCACTAACTAAACCCAATAGGGACCCTGTGTACTCTGTTCAGACGAGATAAGTTTCTCTTATGTTTATTGCATTTCTCCATACAGGCACTGTGTATAACAATAGATGTTACTGCTGTCATGATGATCCAACGCTTGGATACTCTTGGAGCTGATTTAATGCTGATAGGGATTTATTAACTTTCATGCAGGTCCATGCCACATATTCACTAAATCTCTTAGACTTGTCAAATGTGACACCCAGATATTTTATGAATCTTGCTTTCTCAATTCGGTTGTTTCCAGTCTTCAAGTCTAATCGCTGAATCTTCCTCCTTCTGGCCATTATTATGTAACTGCACTTTTCAGGCGATAGTTCCACTCCGTGATCATACCTCCAGCATTCAATTGAGATGAGGGCTTTGTTTACTCTCTCTTCTATTTCAGTATTTCCGCCAACCATAACTACTAGGTCATCGGTGTAGGCAATGGTAGTGGTCTTGGGGAGGTGTAAACGCAAGACTCCATCGAATACGATGATCCAGAGAAGGGGGCTCAAAACTGATACTGTTGGACCCTTCTGAACATCTGGTAATCGTAATTGCCCTGTAATTTTGACACTGTCATGTGTCGGTCTCTCAGATATTGACTAATTAGTTGAAGGATTTAATAACTAAATCCCTTTTTCATATGTTCTTCCATGATAACTTTCCACGGAACCGATCCAAAAGCGTTCCGGACATTAATAGTATTAACGTTGGTATATTCCTGGTCCTCCTGGTTCCCTATTTTGTGTTGTTTGTCCAGTAAACCATCCTAGCAATAGCTTGGATGGTCGACCTACCTTTAATGAAACCGTATTGGTTGTCGTGGATTCCCTTGCCGTGTTTTATTTCCTCAAGGACACTTGCCACTAGAGCCCTTTCAATGTCCTTACCCATATTGTTTAATAGGCATAAAGGTCTGTATACTTCTTGATCATCTCATTTGCTTTTAGATAAGAAATCTAAAAGCAAAAGAAGGATGCATTTGTTGTGCATCCTTCCAACATTTGGGGAAAGAGCCTTTTTCCAGTTCTCTATTAATTATATCTAACATTTCACCCGGAATGTGGATCATAAGCCCCTTTATGACTCTTGCCAGGATGGAATCTGGACCAGACTTCTTTTATTGTTTAGTCCACCAAATTCTGACATTATCTCTTCAAGTGTAATGCGCTTCCTTTCAAAAACTCCTGGTGAATCTATTTCCTGTTCCGGACATGGAAAGAGTCCATCTAGCACTCTCCTAGCAGTTGTCTGAGGAAGTACTGGAAGACGCCTACCAGACCTTTTCATTGCAATTTGGTAGGCGCGTCCCCATGGGTCCATATCAAGTTCCTCACACAATTCTCTCCATTTCTTTTTTAATTGCTAAGTGAAGTTCACTCCTTTTTCCTCTGGATTGTAATAACACAGCCTCGTATCCATCTCTACCACTTCTGAGTCTCTGTATAATTCTCCTACAGTGCTGAAGATCTTTTCTCAGCAGGCAGATCCTAGAGAACCACTAGTATGCAGGTTTATGTCCTCTATGCCTGATATCAAGCCTAGCAATCTCTCTTGCAATTGTTTCCTGCAATGTCTCTGGAGTCATTATTTGACCAGCACTAAAGCTAATTGCCACCTCCTTCACTATTATATCAATATGAAGATTGAATAATCTCTGCAGGGGACTATGTATCCTGTGATTGAACAACAGATTGTGGATAACCAGGAGCATAGCATGATGGTCACTAGCAGTTTCTTTTCTTAGCATACCTACTAGTTTCACAATTTCTGGTCTGATCTGCCATCCATAATTTCAAAGTCTAATATGGAAATGTCCTCAGGTCTCATAAGTAGGTGTTTCATCATTTAAGCAGTAATAGCCCATTGTTTGCATAGAGTCCATCTGGACCTCATCCCTTCTGTTGGCATCGTTACTGCCCACACCAATGGCCTTGCAATTGAAGTCTCCCAGCAGGATAATTTTCTTTGAAGCATGACGTACCAGGTCTTGTATTCTCCCAATGAAGTCAGTATATTGCTGTATGTCAGTTTGGTGATGCATATGCACCCATTACTAAAACTTCTGCAAGTTAAATAGCTATTTTTTGCCTCTCTGAAACAGTCTCCAAGGGAACTTGCTGCTGATATCTTTAATTGACACGTCTTCCGATTTGTCAGCTCACCATGTATAACGGGCCGCAGTGAATTTGTTAGGCTCCGTCGTGACTAGTATACCAATATTCCATTTTCTTGCAACCTCATCCACCAGATCATGTGATAAGGTGCTGCGATTGGCATTGGTCAGCATTATTCTAAGCATTTTGGAGCAATTGGCTCCCCAAGCATCCAGGTATAATTATTTCTTCTTGGGCTTTCAGTACAGTCCTCTTTAAAGTGGCCTTCTTTGCCACATGCAAAATAAGATCAGGGCCCAGGCAGTCCACAGCCTTATGTCCAACTGACCACTTAGACGTTGTCCTCTTAGACGACAGGTGTTTTAGATGTTGGTCGGTCGAACATAAGGCTGTGGACTGCCTGGGCCCTGATCTTGCGTATCCTCTATCCTTCAAAATACACTTTAGTGTTGGTTCTGGAATGCCAACCTGCATACTCTAGTAACTTCTTTGTAATGATTCCAACTATGTCGCTTGAGACCCCGAAAACTGGACTTTTAGACAGTTCAAAGATCTTACTGATACTATTAATTAGATCTCCAATTAGTTTAGAATCATCCAGAGATGATTCAACTACCGCTACATATAGTAGTGGGATAACTCTACAAGATACCCATCCAATCTTCACTCTACCTGGATGACATAATAAGTCAGCTGTTTTGTCCAGCAGCAGTAGTATAGCATTTCTTGTGCTGCCAAATGACTCCCTCATAGTCATCCCACTAAATTGGTCCACATCAAGCTAAGTAATTAGTATCAAGGCGGCAACTATTTCTTCTGTTGTAGATAGCATATCTACGTCCTTTATAAGCATGCGTTTATACCTAATGCGTCCCAAGCAGGTAACCTTTACACCTTCTATGGCTTTAGAGATCTTTTTCTGAAGCTTGTCTGCTTCCTGACCCTTGTCCTTAACTCTAATGAGGACCTCACCAGCCTGACCTCTCCTGAGTGACAAAATCTCTGGTAAGTCTTCATCTACTCTACTTTTAATAGCTGAGTGTAACTTTTATTTTGCGCCTTAACCACAACTGTTTTTGTAGGCAGTCCCCGGGGTTTTTCAGCAGACCTCCCTCTCTGAGTCGTATGTTCAAAATACACTTTAGTGTTGGTTCTGAAATGCCTATCTGCACACTCTAGTAATTTCTTTGTAATGATTCCAACTTTGTCACTAGAGACCCCGAAAACTGTACTTGTGGACAGTTCAAAGATCTTATCAATACCATTAATTAGCTCTCCAATTACTTTAGAATCATCCAGAAATGAATCAACTACTGCTACATATATGTTCTTTGTATCCATTTCAGCTTCATCGCCCATCAAAACTGTGGTTGTCGGGTTAAAGGCTAGCAGCTGTTCGGCCTTAAGCTTCTTTTCCTCCACCAGTTGTAAAACAGAAGGGATCTTCCTATGCACTCTTTTTTCAAATTGTCCATCAGTTGCTGCCAGGTCCAGTCTTACTGCTGCATCTTCATTGTCGATGTCAAGACAAATAGTATTAATTTCTTCTGTAAATTTGTAGATATCCCTGGATCATTTCCTTGAAATAAGATCAACCATCTCATCTGGTTTGACACCTTTTTCCAAAAGTCCAATAATTCCCACATTATCAGAAATTGGGTTAGTCTGAGTGGACAACTCATTTGTGGTAACATTCATAGCTCTTGAGGCTAGGACACTCTTGTATACTGTTATCTTATCAACTACTTTGCTCAACTCCATATTCAGCTGTTTAATTTCCCTCTTCATGTTTTTATCAATATGTCTTTGTAGTGTGCTTGCGATCTCACCCAATCTACTGATGAGTAAGACTAGCTCACTATGGGATTCCTGCTCTTCTGTACTGGGAGGTCTCGTCCTCTTCCTATCCTCTCTGGATCTTCTCTCTTCTCTGTCTGCCATCGACAGCGCAGTTTCCATACTACTAGGTGTGTATACAGTCAACATCCCATCATTATCATATTTATTTTTTCTGTAGTGTTTTAACCGGTGACCGATGTTGAGACATAATGGGTTTAAATGGATTGCATGAATCTATGACCTTCAGAAGATCATTTCTTGATCCAGGAGCAAGGTTTTTTCTTCTGACTGCAGAAAATCTTCTACATTGAAAATCCTGTAATTTGAGGCCCCACTTTCCTATATTAGGGGTGGTGTCAGGGTCGTTTGGGAGCGGGGTTGCGGGGTAGAAAATATATCTCAACAAAAACAGATAAATCATTTTATCTTTACTCATGTATTTTTACTTTCTTTAAAAGACAGTTATATAGTTTGAAATCATCAAATTTCTAATGTTTCTTTTAGTGAAATTCTGAGTAAAATGAGAACAGAAAAAATATAAGTTGATATTCTGTATTTAATATTGTTTTTCTGCATAATTCTTCTGCCAAAGATTGAACTGACAAATTTGTTTCATGCACTTAAGAAAAGAATAAAATTTGTCAATAAATTTTAATAGTAATGACATGATATTATTGAATCAGTAAATCTGTAAAAGGTTTTAGGTATGACAGTGTGTGTTATATTGAATTTGAAAGATCATGAGAATAATTTAACAGATTACCTTAACTAGGTGTACACTTTGAGAGTAGTGACCGATATTGTTGATTCTATTAGTGGTCTCAAGCTATATAATGGATGTTTCCCTTCTGCTACACGTTATTAGATTTTTTTTTTTTTATTATCACAAAAAACAAACTGAATAATTTCAGGGATGAAATATGCCCTGTAAGATTTTGTTTTGTTTGCTAGGAGTTTTCTAACACTTCTAGTAATTTATATTTTAGATTAACAGTATGTTTAGTTACTAATACAAATTTATTTAAATCCTATCTGGGGAAAATACATGCAATACCAGGTCAAAAAATATTCTGGTTCCAAGATGTAGATTATCATTGCTGAAAAAAAGTGTAGTTTCAAAAATTTAGTATTTTTAATTTATGGTAAATCATAAATATTTATATGAGAATTTTTTAAAGTTGTGTATGCTTATTAATATTTTTTTTAGTCTGTTTTTCTAACAAAAATATGTTATATTATTAATTGTACCACATATACTGGAAATAATATCATAGTTTTAATTTATTACAATTTCTTTTGGTTGAGGTATTCAATGTCAATTAAGCTTGACATTGAATACCACAACCAAAAGGTCGGTTAAGTGACGATTCCCTGATCACTGGAATGGTCAGCAAGCATGGACCCAGTGATAGAGCTTGCAATGGCCTCGGTCACCTGATCTGACCCAATGTGATTTTTTCTTTGGGGTTTTATAAGGGATCTCGTGTATGTACCTCCACTACTTACTAGATCCACCCATGATTTGAGGCACAAAACTGAAGCGGCTGTCAGTTCCATTATTCCAGAAATGTTAGATGAAGTACAGGATGAACTCCTCTGTTGGTTGAATATGTGCTGCTTGACAGCACCAAGTAAGGTGTTCAATGTGAGTACCCTACAGGTGCTCACATTGAACACTTCTAGGGAAAAACTCAATTTTTTTTAGCAGTTACTCTTTCATTACTGTAAATCAAAGTTAAGAGATTTTGAATAACTTTAAAACCCCAATATTCTTCTCATTATACACCAGTATTACTGGGAGCTGTATATAATATTTTGGTTTATGTTCTTTTTTTGTTATTATTATTATTAATGTTTTTATTTTTATTACCATTTTTTTAATGTAATTTGTTTATAAAATTGCTGTTATAATTACAATTACTGGTTTAGATATTTTTTAGTTGTCTCTGTTTTCTCATTTTTATTATTATTATTATTTAAATAATCATTATATATTACTTTCTATATCCAAGCATGGTTTAATGTCAAATGGATTTTTGAATTAATATTATGTTTATATCTGTTATGCTGGCAATTAGAATGTTTCTGTAAATTGTTACATTATGATTATTGTTCTTGTTTCTTTTTTACTATATCTACTGTTTTCAATATAGTAATGTATGTTTGATAAATTAATATTTGTACAGAAATTTCTTTTCCATTAAGAGATAATCCATTGATCATCTTCATTCTTAGTAATTTTGGTATATATATATATATATATATATTATTAATGCAGTAATATTAATATTTACTTAAGTCAAACGTGTTCACATCCTGCTCTGATTTTTTGTATCTGCTCTGGCACTGTGTATATTTTTTATTAAAGTGATAAAAAGTCTCTTTCTTCAAAAATAGTTATTAGAAAGTAAAGTCATTGTGGCTGTAATGAATTTAAAAGGATTAAATAATTTTAAAAAGTGATTTATAATGGCTGTACGAGGTGCTACCCAAAAGTTCAGGGAATTTTACCATAAAAATAAAATAGCTTACCATAACTTTTATTTTCCACTGTCTCCTGCAAAGTAGTCCCCTTGAGCATTGATACAGTGATTCCAGCATTTTTACCATGATTCCATGCATCCCTGGAAGTCTGCAGGTGTAAGTGTTCGAAGCATATTCTTTGTTTCTTCCTGAATCTCCTCAATTGTGTTAAAATGACGGCCTTTCAATTGAAATTTTATTTTGGGAAAGAGAAAAAGTCGCACGCGGCAAGGTCAGGTGAATAGGGTGGGTGGGGAATCACTACTGTCATTTTGGAAGCCAAGAAATTCCAAACGGCTAGTGATGTGTGTGCGGGCACGTTTTCATGGTGCAGAACCCAGCTGTTGTTACCCCACAGATCTGAATGTTTGCGCCTAATGCTTTCATGTAACCACTTTAAAACTTTACAGTAGAACATCCCATTGACAGTTTGACCAAGAGGAACAAATTCCTTGTGGTAATGCCTTTGATGTCGAAAAAAATAATCATCATGGACTTCATGTTGCTGCGAACTTGGCATGCTTTTTTTGGCCACGGTAAAATTGGCGACTTCCATTGCGACAACTGCTACTTAGTAGTTTCAGGGTCATACCCGTACACCCATGTCTCATCAGCGGTTATGATGTTGGAGATGAAGTTAGGGTCATCTCTTACTGAATTTTTCAATTCACTACAGACAGCTATGCGATTTTGTTTCTGATCACTGTTCAACAGTCTTGGCACGAATTTTGCAGCAATGCGTCTCATGTTCAAATTGTCCAACAAGCGTTGCATAGACCCATATGACATTTGTACGATTGCACAAACATCATGGATTGTTTGTCTACGATCTGCAATTATAGCCTCTCGCACTTCCACAATATTTTCCGGTATTGCGCTTGTTGACGGTGTTGCTGAACGCTCATCGTCATCGACTGTCGTTCGTCCATCTTTGAATCGTTTGTACCACAAAAAAGTTTTACTTTTACTCATAGCATTGTCACCAAATGCTTCCACAAGCATCCGATGGGTTTCTGTACCAGTTTTTTTAAGCATGAAGCAAAATTTGATGCAGATTCTTTGCTCTTTCAAATCTGCCATTTAGAACTTCGCCGAAGCAGTAAAACACAACGTTACACAACTGCACAAAAGTCAACAAAGCAGCTTCTCACCATCACAGCTGTTGGAACACTGATTCACAAAGTGTACTGTTATCCACATCTAGCAGCAGCAGGTCGTACCAGCAATGGTTCACGCATGAAATTCAAATTCCCCAAACTTTTCCCCCTAACCTCATATGGTTGACACTAGAATATTTACTAGACAGATTATTGAAGTATCATTTCAGTTTTTGATTTAAGTGTGTTATGATGAAATGAATTAATATTGCTTACTTAGTAATATAATATTGCTTATTTTTTTGTATTGTGTAACAGAGGGAGTTAATTGTTTCACAGTAATGTGTAAATTTACTCTTCTATTTGGTATAGAATCAATACATGAGAGCTTTCTGGTCTCAAAAAATGCTCACCACACTTTTGATGTGCTCGAAGGAGGTAGCATGACATCCTAAACTTTTAAAGTAGTTCCGAATGATGCAACTTCATTGACTGAAATAGGCTTTTGCTTATTTTGTGATAAATCTGTGATTCATCTCTAGTAATTGTATTATTAAGAGATTTATCACCCTGTCACGTAAATGTATCAAAAAATGGCAGGGCTGTTCCCATCTGACTTTATCATACAGTTGAGGCAACCGTCCAGCACAAACATTTAATCTAGTAGTTTACCAGCAATTTCTTGTTAGACCTTGAAATCTGAGGAAATCATTTATGTCGTCTATCAGTAGTAAATTGTTCTGTCTTAAGAATATTTTTCTTCAGTTCTTTAATTACAAGAAAGATTTTATCTAATACGTTCTTTATTGAGAGTATTAGATTTTCCTTCATTAAATATTTGCCATTTTCTTACTAGATTTCTACAGGGCAAACTTTTTCTCATGTTTAAAAACTGGTTAATATTCTGAATTTTATGTTTGGCAGAATTTCTATTTCTGTGCTAATACCAAGAGGGTACTAACTGATTGCATCGTTGATAGGTGGTCATGTGCATGATTACTTTGTGCAAATGTTTTTGTAATTTTTAAATGGCTGTCATATTAGTACTATTACTGCATTAGTAATGTTATAAATTTATTCTTAAAAACTATCTGTGTACAGTAGCATGCAAATTAATCCAAAAACAGATGTTATTTAATAAAAAGTAACTATTTAGGGGAAAAAAATCATACCTGTACAATATCTAGTAATTAATATGTCCTCCTTTATTTTTGTCATTTCACATGATTTGGCATCGATTTAACATGTGTGTACTGTAACATTGTATCGATTTAACAAGTCTATTTTTGATTTCATCATCGTGAAACTATACTGATATTATTGCTTTAATGAGATCAATTTTTAAGGTACAATTCATATTTGAGTCTTTTTGATTGTTGCCCAAAGATTTTCCATCAGTTTTAAGTCTGGGGAGTTACCTGGGCACAGGATCACTTTAATGTTTTGTTCTTCGAAAAATCTTTCTGTTGTTTTGGTAGTATGACATGGCACCAGATCTTGTTGGAACACTTCATTGCCTTGTGGAAATGTGTTTTGAAGTTGTCTCACAACCCTTTCCTTCAGAACCGTGATATATCCATCACTTTTCAACATTCCATCTACTGGAAGTAATGATCAAGGGCCTTCAAATGTGAAAGAACCCCAAAACATTTCTTTTTGGGGATGTTTAACTAGTTGTTGGATATGAGTCGGTGATGTATTTTCACCTGATGCTTTTCTAACATACGGAATCCTTTACCCCGAACATAAAAATGTAATATAAAACATAACATTTTCCCAGTTTTTTTTGGTCTAGTTTACTGTGTGCTTTGACCTAAAAGAGCCTTTCTTTTTTGCACATTGCTGGTGTTGAAAGCTGCTTTTTAGCGGGCTGACAAGCTTTCTGTCCAGCTCCAAGAAGTTGACATCTAACATTTGTAGCAGGTAAATCTGTTCTGCTTGTTGTTAATTCTTGATTTAAGTTAACAGAAAACAATTTTGGATTAAGTTTATTTTTTCTCATTAATGACCGATTCTTTATTGGAGTAGTTTTTCTATTATGACCACATTTGCCTTTTCTTTGAGGTGAAAAGGAACCATTTTCTTTAAATTGTTTTAAAATAGCATTCACTGTCCCTAGTCAAACACCACATTCAGAAGCTATCTGTCGTGTCATACTGGTATGCTCAGAAAGAAAAATGATTTTCAAATGCTTTCTTAGATTTATGTCCATTATTATAAATTCAAGACACAAAGAACAAAAAAAATCAAAATATGATTTTGTAATAAAAAATGGAATAAACTTTTATAAAACATTATGTGTAACATGAAGATTGCAAAGAACAATAAACTCACATTACCCAGACAACTTAAAGAAGGGATTGTGGTCAAGCAATGTAGCCATATCATAGAAATAAACAAAAAATTGTGTGTTTTGATTAATTTGCGTGCTCTGAAGATGAAAGATTATTATAATTGGAACGTTGGTTCTTTCAATAGGTCTCTTACTAGGTAAGGTCCATTGGTACTGTTATCAAATATCTGTGGCACTGATTATTTGTTCAATTATCCAATTTATTTCTTATTAAAAATATAGTAATGCTCTGATTAAATATCTCAAATGGAAAAGAGAAGATAAGAATAAGTTTCCTTATCGCAATAACGTTAATCTAACTCAGAATTTATATGTAATACACTGCAGTTGGTTACCTAGAGTTTGTTCTGTGCATTTATCATGAAAACAGTTTAATTTTGCTAGCAGTGTTTATTATGAATGTTTGGAATTTGCTGACTAATGAATATAATACCATTGAATTCCTGCAACTATGAGGCATTCTACCAGGAACCTGGACATGTTGCAACAGACACAATGTGCCTTTACAAAATTGATGATTTCATATATGTTGCAAAAAATGTACTTGATGGTAAAAAGCCAATAAGTGTACATGTTTGAAAATTTTGAACCTAAGCTTTGGAGCTATCATATTTTTTTCTATATAATTGGATGTTCAAACTATGAAGTTCACTCAGTATTACCATGAATTGGGTGTGTGTCGACAGTAGTCTACTAGAATAATTTCATTAGAGAACTGTATGTCAACTGCATTTATTGAACAGCACAGAAAAGATAAAATCAGGGGAAATTGGTTGTCAAAATTGATGGGACGAAAATTGCTGTTCTTGAGGTGCATAAATTTTCCTGGTCGCAACTACTTAAAACAATGGGTTTTCGATGGCAGGTGAAGATGGCAAGTGTTTGTTGTAAAAGTTGATAGATTGATTCAAATCCTGCTAAATGCTATCAAAGACAATGTTAATGATGGGAGCATATTGTAGTTAGATTTCTGGTGCGCATACCAAACCAATGCACTGGAAACAAAAGGATTCCACCATTATATTGTGAATTATCATTACCATTTCCATCTTTGTAGCAGTGCTCACTCTTAAACCATTGAATGCTGGTGGTGGTTGCTGAAACGGTGAAATAAAATGCACTGGGGAAAACTGCCAGGCAGCATGTAAAATCCTACGTTACTGAATTCATGTGGAATCACATTATAGGGGACTAGTACCTGTTCTAGAATATACTTGATGCAATAAGAAATGCTTGGTTGCTGGAAGTCATCCTATAGTAATAAAATAGAGAAATTAAGTAAAATAAGGAAATTAGTTTGATAAAGCCACTGATTTGAAGGAAATAAATGGTAGTGCTAGTATTTTATAAAATTATCAATCTAGTTTCTCTGGTCCACAATGAGTTTAAGTACAAAAATCTTTAATTAGCTTACTTTTGATTTATTTCTGATATTGCCTGCATTTCTTTAATATTTTTAACTAGAGGTTTATATTAAAGAACCACAATAAATTTTATGCTTGGAGTGAAAGTTTAAAGGTTAATGGTGTTTACGCGCGAGCATAGATTATAAATGCATGTTAATTCATATTGCCAGTTTGATGCAAAATTTATCCTGTCATTTTATACTGTTTATACAGAGAAAATCGTGTGAAAAATATACTTTGGTTTGTTACGTCGATAAATATTAATTTGCAGGGTTTTTTTAATATGTTGGAAACAATAAGTAATCTTATTTTCAGTGAGAATCTTATTAACTTAAAAAAGAGGGATTGAAAAAATGAATTCTCTCATTTACTCTTATAGTTGGAAATGATATTTGTTATTTTGAAGATAATACAGTGTTTGTAATTTTGATTGATTTTGTATAGTGAAGTAAAGTCATAGTTCAAAAAGTATTTTGTTTCACCATAAAAAATATTAAAATATTAAATTGAATAATTATCAGTTTAAATTTTAGGAAGTTACGAATTCTGGCCCTGATAAGTGACTTGATCTGCTTAATTTTTCACACAACCCCTGAAAACAAAACAGTCCCACAGTCAGAGCCACCACCACTACCCCATTAACTTCATTAAAGAAGTAATTGCTGTTGTGGCTACTAAAAAATTGTCGTTTTTTTTTTTATGGTGTCACAGATGAAGCCAGATCAGTAAGTATTATTCTGGTATCTATCCAAGGAAGAGGAAGACTGTAGAGAAATGAAACAATCTATCCAAACACGAGTTAAGCAGATCGGAGTAGTTTAATGTCTCTCAGGACAGCAGCAGTTATGAAAATAATTGAATTTTAGCTCTTGCAGCAGTTTGTAAATTTGCATGATTTATGATCTCTTAGTTTGTTTATAATAAACTGTTTTTTTTTTAAAGCCAGTTGGCTTTAAAATCCCACATGTTTGCATGAATCTGTATGATATGTATCATGTACTAGTGTAATTGGAAAAACGTTGAGCATTAAAACGAAAGTAGGTTTCTATGCAGTGTATTATTTTATTTTTTGTGTTATAATATTTTACCTGTAGATATTTGTATTGCAATATTTCTAACAGGATTTTAAACCTGTGTTATTTTACAGTTTCTTAATTCATGTCTGCTTTTTTTAAGGATGAATATATGGCAAGTTTATTTCATCTTGCTCCTCATAAAAAAGAAATAGTACCTGTTCAAATAAATACTCTGCAATCACCTTTTTCTCATAAGAAAGGTAGAAGTAAGAAGTATTTATCCAAGAGAACTCAACTTAAGATTTTCCATAATGTCGCTTTGTCATCAGATTTAGGGAAAGCATATTTACTTAAGATTCATCGAAAGTTTATTTTGACTCAACATCATGTGGATAAAATAGAGCGATATGTAAACAGAGATAATCACTCAAATACAGTTCGGCGATCAGATGTTTGTGTAAGTAATTTTTTTTTTAGTTTTATTGAATGAAAATAATTGTATAAATTTTTTAATTTAAATTATTTACTAAATTACTAGCATTTAGTAATTTCTATTAGTGTTCACCCACCTACATATTTATTTTATGATTATCTTAAAAAATGAGAGCACTGTGGTTACTGTGACCAATTTCTAAATAGGTCCTAATACTACCTTAAACTTCTTCATCCCCATCATATCAAAAGTTTGCTGTAGGAGCATCGACGATCTTGAGTGTGGTTAATATATTTTGAGTAGCAGGAATAAACAAAAACACTACTTTTGAGACAATTTATAAACTAGAATTATAAAATTTTTAATTTTATTAGTAAAATGTAAATTTTTGCTAAATTATATGTTTAATTGTTAGGGAAATGTTATTTTTAATAAAATATTTAATGTAAGTAAGATTGTAAAAAGAAGAATTTTTCCTTGTAGTGTTTTAATTAAATTATAAAAAAAAAGGTTTTTATAATATAATATTAAAACCTTTACTTTTTGGAATTATTACTGTGAGTTGCAGGTTGTTAGTGGAAGTTCTGTAGAACTTGTGGGAAAGATTATACATTAAAGAAACCCTATTTTTTTTTTTTCTTATTCTCTTAGTAGTACAGTTTTAATATACTGTAACTTTTGAAATATGATATAATAATTAGTATTAAGTGATATTTTTTTAAGAAGTGTAAAGGGAGTATATTTAAGGACAGAATTTTATCTGTGATGAACATTTTTTTATTTTTATAAATGTAGTATCATTTTCAATATAGCAGCAAGTTTTTGAATAATTACTTCAGTTCTTGCTATGATATGGATTTTTTGTACTGAACAAAGTATTTTTACCTATACTGATTCAGTAATTTGATAAATTAAGTTAATAATGAGATAGAAAAAGGATTGTAGATAGAAAGGAATTTAAATTCCTTTAAAATTCCCTTTCTTGGGAATCTTAGCTGTCTGTTGGAAAAGAGTATAGTTACATTGCAATTGATAAATGGCTGCACAGGTTAAATTTTAAGTTTTGTACTGTATTTCTTTACCCGCATAAATTCTATAATTTATTTTTGATGCTTAAAACTGGCAAATATCTGATTTAAAATAACCCGTTGGAGGTTATTCAGATGTTAAGATGTAGCTGATCCCAGCCTCCTTGTTAAGTATTAAAGACAATACTATTTACTCTCTGCTCTTGTGCTACCCTGATGTCAATTTCCTTAATAACTCCTGATTGTAAAAGAGCAGGAGTTACTGATAGCGTTCAGTAAACTTTAGAAATTACCAGGTGTGCTTAAAAGTGCTTAAACATGCTTAAAAGTGAAACTGTTGTACAAGTGTTGCATCCAAAAGTACATCTCTAGTTAAGGTTTGAAATTTCAGAAAGCTATTGATGCGTATAATTTAGTACTATTTAGTCAATTTTAAAAGAAGCTTTCAAATACTTTGTGCTTGCTTTTATTATCCATTTTTATACAAGTCTTTTCCTTTATATTTAAAACTCTCAGATCAATGAATAAATAGAACTTGTTTCTAAGAGGACGGAAGTGGAGTTCTCTTCTTACAGAAGGGCTTCGTGAAGAAAGTCAAATTTAGCTCACAAGTTACTGTTTGTGTACTACTCATTTTTTTCTTAAAAAAAAAAATTAATAATTTGGATTACTTTTATTAAATTGTAATTCATCTTTACGAAGATGAATTAATTATTCATCTATATGATTAATGAATGAAATCTATATGATTGACTTTCCATATAATGAAATCTTCAATATTTTTTATGAATTGTAGGAACTGCTGGGATGATGATTTTTCATAGGCAAGCACAAAATCAGAGAGCAAAAGTTGTTTATCAAATCTCAGTGTATTGTTAACAGATGTGTTTACATATTCATAAATGTTAAATAATATTAAAGTCTGTTTGTATTATTATTATTTTGTAATAATTTTTTCTTTGTATATGCTTACAGATGTCTGGTTCTGCAACAAATTATATAAATAATACATTTCTATATTCACATTGTGCTAAAACAAGTTATTCTAGTACAGATAATGTACAGATAAATCAACTGCATAATCCATTGACTTCAACTCACTGTTGTGCTCGCTTTTATAAGTTTCCAAAGTGTAGAAAATGTACGACAAATTCTCACAATGAAATGCAAAAATGTAACTGCCTTTCAGGTACATCTATTTTGAATTATTTATATGTATGTTTTTCATATTATGTCTTGTATAAAAATATTCATTTTATGAAAATTAAATTTATGAAAATCTGACTTGTTTATAATAATATGAAATTTATGTATAAAAAAATATTCGGTAAATAGTATTTTTCATTCTATTAGATGAATGAATTTTTTGCAATCAGACATATACACACTATGTTTGAAAAGTTCCTGAATTTAATTAAATTAAAATACAGATTTAAAGATAAAAATATTTACTCACATCAATTCTCTACGTAGAACCCTTCTCTAGTTATACACTCGTTGAGTGCCAGAAGAACCCACCAAACGCTCTGCAAAAATCACTTTGTGGGATCATCTTTAACTGCTCGGTGCAAGCCCTTTGGATGGCTGGAATGTCATTGAAAAAGTGGCCTTTCATCTTCAAGTTGAGTTTAGGGAACAAAAAATAGTCTGCTGGTGCCAAATCAGGTGAATAGGGCGGGTGGAATAAGACAGTGATTTGATTTGCAGCGTAATAAATTGTTAAATTTGTTAACTGTTGTTAAATTGTTTGCTGTGTGCGCCAAGGTATTGTAGTGTAACAGATTCCAACTGCCCAAATCCCAATATTCGAGCCAGATTTGATGAATGTGACGCAACAGGCGTTTTATTACTTCCAAATGGAATTTAGAATTCATGGTTTGACCAATTGCCTGCACACTTTTGCAACGTTTTCATTGTGAAAATATCTTCTTTTTTTTTTCATTATTATTTATCTTTTTTTTTTTACATTCAGAGTTAATAATTAATAAATGAATATATTTTAATATAAAAAAAAGAAAGAAGTTAAATAAAGAAAAAAGGAGTTGAAGTCTGAGATTCGAACCGATGTGTACCCTTGTAAGATTCAAATATTTCATTAATTAAAGTTTTATATGGTTATAATTCTGGAACCAATGAAAATAAATATCACTTATGATAGACTGTTGAAAAGCTCTCGATGAGGACTTATTACTGCAGTTAAGAAAAAGTTCAGAATCTAAATTATTTGGATATTTATTTTGGATTTTGGACTTTTTTGGGCGCTTTTGGCCCAGTTGATTGAAATCAAAGGGGAGATGCACAACTAGATATTATAACAGTCCTAAATTCAAAATTTCAACATTCTATGGGTAATT
Source organism: Zanna intricata (assembly GCA_010016005.3). Taxonomy (NCBI): domain Eukaryota; kingdom Metazoa; phylum Arthropoda; class Insecta; order Hemiptera; family Fulgoridae; genus Zanna; species Zanna intricata. Next base: position 25,844 of record JAAAKQ030430765.1, read on the forward strand.
GTTTTTGAGTTATGGAAGATTTATACATATGTACAGACATCACGCTAAAGCTAGTCAAAATGGATTCAGGGATGGTCAAAATAGATTTTTCGGTTGAAATCTGAAAACCGAAATTTTTTGTGATTACAATACTTCCTTGTATGAGGTACTAAGTAAAAAGTTAAAAAAATAATCACTCAAATTTACTTTATGAAACTAAAACTAAATTAAGATTAAAAACTGGTAACAAAGTTGTAATAAATACTTTCCTGACATTGGTTATTTATTCTTAAGTAATGGAAAAATAATGATATGTAAAAATAAAAAAGTTTTAAAAAATTGAAATATTTAAACTTTGATCATCTCCCCTGCCCACAATATTCCCCTACAGTTTTATTCTTTTTTTTTGGTCACTTGCACTTCTATTATGTGGCCGGCCTTCGTGGCTGAGTGGTAGCGTCTCAGCCTTTCATCCAGAGGTCCTGGGTTTGAATCCTGGTCAGGCATGGCATTTTTCACACACACTACAATTCATTCATCTCATCCTCTGATGATATACCTTAATGGTGGTTCCAGAGGTTAAACAAAAAAAAAAAAAAACTTCTATTATATGCAGGAACATATGAAAGAAATTTGGTTAAAAAATATGCAATAAATAAAAAGAGAGCTTTTTTCAGTTTTTGGGAAAGGGGGCAACATCTTTTATTGGAAATAGTAAGGTATGCATACATGCATCTACTGAGATTAATATAAAATGGGGTTATATTGCAAAATTTTAAGAAGATTGATCCTAACCTCACTTGGAGATATTGACTCTAAAAACTTACCAATTAATCATTCCATATACATGAAGCTGTACAAAATTTCATCAAGATTGGTTTATCCAGTAAAATGTTAAGCTAACATATGTATACGTATGTATGAATTTCCTCTTCAACCTTTTTTTGTGTTTTGGGGTTCCTGAATTACAGAATGGCGACAAATGCAAAAAAAAACTGTTACCCCATTTTTTGACTGATTACATTCATTCTTGCAGCATAACTCTAGAGCTATGATGCAAGGAAAAGTAAAAAAAATCATGGCAACTGAAAGTAAAAGTTAACACATTTAAAATTGTTTTTATACAAATCTAAACAATGAGGATCGTAATTGAAAAAAGTACTTATTAAATTTTTTAATGATTGGAATCTCCCAAAAAGGAATCATGCTGATACATTTGATGATTCTTCCTTGCAAGAACCCTAGTCATTTCATTCTCCCTGCAGGCCTGGATCATATTTAATCAATCTATGTGACCATTGACCTTCATTATTTTCACTAATATAAAAAATATTTATGTTTTTTTTTTTTAAAGGATAAGTAGTAATTCATGAAATAACCTTAAGTCTGAAAATATTTTTTCAAATCAATGTTAAAATTGATATCAATAGTTATAAAGAAAGATAACTTGATTAAGTCAATCCTAAAATTATTAAAAAAATAACAATAAAAATTCTGAAAATTGACATAAAGCAAGACAGAAAGGAATCGTTGTCAGATATAAAAGTACTTTTTTGAGTAATTTTAATATGTTCAAAAGAAATTAGTGGAGAAAAATTAAATCTTATTTTACTAACATAATCTTTAAAAAAAAAAAATTTTTATATGTAAAAGTTTGTTACCTTATCCTAAAATTTAGTGATAGCTTTTAAAAAGACATAATTCCATTGAAAGAACTAACTAAAAAGAATAAACTAAAAAACCTATATTACTATGTTGTCCTATGCAGTTTAATATCAGTTTTTAGCCGTAAACTACCCAAAAACTTATTCCATTCTATCATTCAAACCAAAAGTGATGTCTGCCTATCACATGGATCTATATGATCGAGCACAGAGGTGGTCAGTATTGCCATTACACAGATTTGTGTGATTCATCATGACTATACAGGAGGGTGCAGAAGTAGGTATTCAGTTGTAATAGGTATTACTTATACTTATTATTTATTACTTAATTAGTAAGTTAGCGTAATTACTTACATATTAGCATTATTCATATAATAACAACTGGTAATTTAACCATCCGCCAACAGAAGTGGGCAGTCGAACAATACTGGAAGACTGAGAATGCTGAAATGGTTAGACAAAAACAGGCTACAGAATTTGATGTACCCCACCAAGTAGACTGATAATTTACAGATTGCGCAGTAAATTTGATGTAACTTGTTCCATCTATAATGTGTTAAAGAGTGGTCAACCACTCAGTGTTACTACCCAAGACAATGAAATGTTAGTTGCGCAGGCATTTATCCAAAGCCCAAATAAAATCAATGAGGAGGAGAGCTTCTCATTAGTTAGTTATTCCACAAAGATCTTTGAGGCATCTAATACAACATTTGGGTTTGAAAATTATCAGCCAAGATTACTTCATCGATTATTAGAAGGTGATCTTGATCAATGTAATCGTTGATCATCAATTCTGTGAGGTAACATGGAATGCAGAAAGATAAGGGGATGGCATTATTCGCAAAGTGTCTTGGTCGGACAAAGCATTTTTTAAACTTTCAGATGCTGTTAATAGGTGGGACTGCGTTTATTACACAAGAGAGAATTTAATAACAGATGCCTGCCAAGAAATTAATAATGATAAATCCTCTGTGCAGAAGTGTGCTTAAGTGTAGAAACTAGACTGCAGGAATGTGTAAATAGTGGAGGCTGGCGATTTGAACACCTCACAGATTGTACTTAATTGTAATTCTGATTGAATCTTCCTGATTGAGTACTATTTTGTTTCATAATAAATAAAGCATCATGTATAAAATATTACCATTACTAATAAAGAAAACTTTAGAACTCTACAACTGTATACCTACTTTTTCACCTCCCCAGTATATTAATAAGACTAAGATCTTCACGTTGGAGTAGGAACATCTGTGGTTTCCATCCAGAAGGTTGCATTTTCAAATCTTAGTTAGGGTTAGCATTTTTCACATACTGCAAAGATTCCGTGTAGGATATTTCTATACACAAGCTTCAACCTTATGTGTGAATTAAATCGTGTAAAGAAATGTACATATGTAAAGCAAAAGGAATGTGTTTGTGTGTGATATGGTATGGAGAGTAGTAGAGTTTCCAGTAATTATAAACATTGTTGGTAGAACAAATTGGTAATGACTGGTAAAACCAATCTCTATATTATGATAAAAAGGGTGACATAAAAATGAAGATAAATTAAGAAAAATATTTTCTTGGAAATTACAACTGTAATTTTCCATTACCTTTAGCCGTGCAGTACTCATAGCTGTGGTTTAAGATTTTCTTAAATTTATAAGTGTCCTTCAATCCTTTAGCATAGTTTTTAAGCATAAAAACCATTGAAGGCATGTTTGAAGTTAAAAAATCTTGATCTTGACTTAAAATTCTGTTATAATATTGTGCTGTGTTTAAAGTGAGGTTGTATAAGAAGTTGATTTGTTTCCTTTTTTAATTATTTTAACATATGTATTCTATGTGTTTAAAGAAATTGCAGAAAAGAATAAATCTAAATGAATTTAATTAATCAATTTGAATTTAAATTAAATAAATAGAATAAATTTACAATCGCCACAGGTTACTGCGAAAAAGAAAACAATACAATACAGGTAGTCAAGATAAAGTTTTTTAGAAACACAGCAAGGAATAAGTAAAAATTATTGCCATAAGGATGTAGAGCGCTATGGGATAGAATTGAATAGAGCAGACTCAGATGTTTGGGTTGACACCTAGAGGGAATGCCTAATGGAAAAGTATCAAAATAATCTTAAATTTAGTCATTATTTCATCATTATAAAGAAAAACCAAGTTAGTATCAGATTGTTTGGATATATTGTATAAAAGAACACCTTATAAAGAGAACTGAGTTGGAAAAAGGTTTTGATAAAGATTGTTGGAGAAGTAGAGTTAAATGGTGCTCTGTGATCTAAAACCTAATCCAGTAACAATTTGATAAAGGAAATGGATGATGATTTACCAGCATGAAGTTGGTAGTTGATTCCAACTACCAACTTTTGGCAAATGATTCCATATAATAGAGTATTATGTATTCTGAAGACAGGATGTTCTTTTAGCTGTGGGATAGAGGATCTTGGAACATTATGATTTGATCTGACAAGTTACATTGAAGATGTGGTGTATTGTTTTGGGATCACTATTAAAGTAAATTGCTGGGCTATGATTAAGTGAAATTTTTCCCCTTCTGTGGTGACTCTTAGGTTCAGTGAAGATACATCGATTTATATCAACCTATTTATAACCGGTGATCTGAAACATTTTTATTTCATCAACAAAAGTACTAAAAGGCTGCTTGAGTTCTACTATGTTTGGATTTGATTACATAGAATCTTATTAAGTCAGAAGTCAAAATGTCATTTTGTTTTCATCTCATACGAGAGCTCCTCGATTTAGAAAGAAGTAGAACTGGATCCTGTGTGCCTAAATATCTGACTAACTGTGGAATAATTCCTGGTTCAGTATTGAACATTATATCAAAATTATGTTTAATAATGAATTAATTTAATTAATAAACAGTAATGATAAAAATTTTAAATAAAATCTTATAAATAATTACAATTCATAGGTTTGATTTCAAAATTTGATTGTGGAATGAATTGATAAAAATGTTAAAATAAAATAAATTTTGGTAATTAAGTGAGAAATCATTATTTAATCAAAATAATTATTAATGCCATTGTTTTGATACTGATTTTGTTTATTAGTGATCATTGATACTAAATTATAAATGTAATTTTAAATTAATAATTTAAGAATTTATATTAAACTTGTGCTGTGTGTGAATGATTTAAAAAGCTTTTAAGAAATGAAAATAAGCTCTGTTTATATAAAAAATAAAATCTGTAATTTGTTTAGATGGATGGAATAGAATATTAAATCTGATAAAGATAGTAAAAAATGTAAATTTGTATTAGTAAGTGGTCTGTAAAAGTTGTGATATTAATGTTAGTCTGGCACCTAATATTAATTAGGTGTCACACATGTAAGGTCCTTCATTCCTTTCCTGAAGTACGATTAGAGGATAATTTCATCTAGTTTTCTTGTATTCCTTCAAAGATGTAGTATTAGTAATTAGATTGTTAAGAGAATTAGTTGTTATATTAAATCTTTGTCAAATATGCTATTTGTAAATATAAGTTTAATATCATGTGATTTTTTGGTTTTTACAGGTTCTACAAAATTAAATTTTTCTAGCTGTTATGTAAAACTTGATCCTCTTTCAAAAGAAACATTGGACTTGCTGATGAATAGAAAGAATATTGGTAATGAGAAAACCAATAGAGCTAGTGAATCTAATAGCAGCTGCACTACCAAAAATGAAATTGAGATAATAGATTTAACAAATGATGATTCTGATGATGAGGGAAAACAAGATGGTGGGGAAGATATTGTTGATTTTGTGCTTACAAAGACATCTCAGTCATCAAAAAAGTGTTTTCGTAAGACATCCAGCAGTAATATAGCACGTTTTGACAAAAATGTATTAGTCTCTAAGGAAGGCAGTTCAGAGTTTGATAGATTGATGTTGAAAAAATCTTTTCAGTCACCAAAAAAGGGCTCTGCTAGAACATCTAGTGATCATTTTTTTCATTCCCGAAAAGATAGCGACAGTAGCTCTAAAAGGAGTACAAATAATTTGAGCTCTGGTTCTGTGGAAAGTAATAAGGATAATACATTTCATAATTCAGAATCATTTTGTTCTTTAAAAGAAGGAAATTTTTATAAAATTGATCCTGAAGTAGTTTTAAAACAGTCCTTACAATCAACAAAAAAGGGTTTATCTGATGTGTTTGATAATCGTTTATTACATTCTGAATCATATAATCTTATATCAAGGGGAAATAACATCAAGTTTGAAGCGTCAGGTAGTGACATCAATATTGATAACATTAGTACTATTGCTCGTAGAGATTCTTTTATGCAATTGTTTGGAACCCATCTTTGTAATGACAGTAAGAAAACGAAGAAGAAAAAACTAAGTGCTGCCACCAAGGTCGCTCGTTCAGAAAGAGTATTGAGTGAACCAGGATTTAATTGTAGATTGATGAGTGAAAATGCACAGAATAAAGAATCTGAGCAAAGCGCTTTAATGTTACATTCTTTAAAATCTAATGCCAATTGTTCTCCTGACAGTAATCGTCTTTTGATTCAAAATATTTGGGCAGATGATCATGTCAATTCAAATTTTAGACAACAAATTAACCCGTATTTATCTGGAACAATTAGTAGTCCGAAAACTAATCATGAAATGTAGGTATTACGTATTGATATTTATGTAATATATTTACATATAAGTCTGTATAGTTTTATTATTTATTTATAAGTAAACATTTAGACATGCGGTGGAAGAAAAACTATATATATTATTATTTTTATTACAGAGATTCTGTAATAAGTGTACATAGAGATAATAGGATATATGTTTCAGTTTTACACAAAATTATACTCTAGTACTTGAGATCAATATATTTGTATATAGTTGTAAAGAGAATTATAAATTTACAGTCACTACACGAAATATATGTATAATAAAAACAATTAACCTTTACATCGACACCTAACTAAGCGTGTGCAAATTGCTGGTACGTATACTTCTAATTTTATATTGCTGCTTTTAAATTATGTTTTAACTGAATTTTTATGTTTTTTCAGCAAATTTTAAAAACTATTTATTACATATTAAATATTTACACATTAGGGTAAAAAATTAATTAAAAATTCCATTAGTATCACTAAATTTTAATCTTTTTTTTCATTTTTACAGAAAATTGGTAAATATTTTTATAATAGTTCAATTTCTTATGATTGCTTAGTTCATCAATTTTGAAAAATGATATAAAGATTAATTTTAAAATGTATAGCGTATCTGTGTTTCGAGACAAATGTTCAGTGTTATAATAATTATCAAAATTAGTTAATGTCGATTCAAGTATCATTTTTATAAATATGTAAACATACATATGAAAAAAAATGAACTTGCACCACAACTGTCATTCACAGGAGAGATAGATGGGATTATAAACATAAGTGATGTATCTGAAAATACATAGAAAATATATCTATGTATTTGTTTTTTTCATATGAATTATTCTATTAAGAAAGTGTATATAATATTTAAATTGATTTAGCAATAATTTGTAAATAAACTGAAAGATAATATATATATTATTCATTAAAGAATTCAACGGAGAAAAGGTTTGTGGAAAATTATATAAAAAAATAATTAATTTTTAAATCATTGTAAATTAATTTTTTTACTGTCATGTTTTACTTACTACATAAAATTGTCAAAATCAATGTTTTGTGAACTCTAATTTTTGTCTGTATGCTCGATAATTATAATATTTGCTTACTTGCAGTTTCTAAATTCCATATTTTAATGCGCAAGTTGTAAACGTACTTTTAGCATATGTCTCATTAACAGTAATTCAATTTTATTAGAAATATTTATTTTTTCAACCTGTGAAGTGTATTCGATTCAGAAGGCTCGTAACTTTATAATCTTAATATTTTTTTTAGAGTGTTTTTCAAATTCGTTAGAGTAATTTAATACTCGCTCTTTGTTGGTTGTAAAATTAATTAAAATTCATGATTTCCTACACTAATCGATCTCTTACTTCATTAAAATAAATAAAAAAATTATATATGTATTGAATACTTTTACATGTTCATATATGAGAAAAGTCATATACAGACATGTAAAACATATTTTCTCTTAATTGACTTGTGAAGTTAATAGACCATTCAAAATGTGTGTATTTTCTTATTTAATTTTAGAAAATAACAGTAAACAAATACAAAATTGTTAGGCGTTTTAAAATTGCTACTTTTTAAGATTTTCTAAAACAATTTTTATAATTGTTCTTTAATTTTCATTGTAGAATGAAATCAAAATTGATCGTTCACCTTACCAGATCGCATTCTATTTCATTGGAAAGTGTAAAAAGTTGTGTTCATTTGTGTGTACATTTGCATACATGTATGTCTGTACATGTGACAACTGGTGTATGCAGCCAGGTATTATGGAATCTCTTAATGATTTAATAATGATCGTTAAAAATTTATTTGCATTTATAATGGAAAATGAAAAAAAAAAAAAAAGGTATGGCTACCTGAAGTTCCTGAAATCTTTGTCTACAAGAACTACACCTGCATACATTTCTTTTCACTATTATCATTTAAGATAGTAATCCTTTGAAAGTAAAAATGTTGATACCTGCTTTTCTTAACTTTCAGAGTTGATTTCTGGAATTCTTTCATATTTATTACAGATTGCTGCTGCAATTTTTTTTTTTTTTCATTTGGGTTTAAATGTTTATACGTGCATGTATGACAAAAGACTCATCAAACTTATAAAACATATTTCCTCTTAAGTGACTTGATGAAGTTAATATATCATTCAAAATTATGTTGCATTTAATTGATGAATTTTTTTTGTTAACTCCATTTTGACATGTTCTGTGTTATGACATATGTGAAACTGTTACACATTTTAGTCGTATAGGCTCACTGACCTAAGATAATGAATTAAAAATTTAATATAGAAACCTTTTTTATGCTGAACATCAAAAACTGGACGTTTTAAAATAAACAAATATTTCAGAGATTTTTTCATCTGTAATTTATGTAGCAGTGGAACCAGGTTTACATGCAACATTCCAGAAGTTGGCATCCAGTGTGCAAATTGCCATTTGAAAACTGAAAACTTCAGAAGTCATTGCCTTGCCTATTTTACCTGCTTTCTATATTTAATCATAAAAATGTTTTTTTTTTTCTTGAATTATTGACCTCTTACTGAAAATCTGGTATATTTAACACTTATAGAATCTTATCTCAGATGTATAAAAATTTTCTGCTATGTTCATTGATTCCATTTTAAATACTTTTTAACTGCATTCTATCACTTCTGGTTCGTATCCGTTAATAATATACAGGCGTATGTGGCTCCTAATGAAAGAATGCCCTGCTGCGGTTCAGCATGGCAAAGAATCATCTTCATTGACTGGATATATGCAGGTATCTGACTTAAAATGGTGGTTGTATTTTGTTGATACTCATAATGTTGAGTAAAATCCTGTTGCTGAAAGCAATATAGTGTTTTACTGAAGAGCAGCAACATTTAGTGTTATTGTTAAAAATATATAATTGTTATTTATTTTCCCGATTGTAATCATTGTTTATTTATGTTAATTCCAGAGTATTTATTTATTATTTTTATATAATTTATATATATATATATAGATTTAAGTTATTAAGATTTGTTGATTATTGAGTTATTTATTCCATGGTTTTTGTTAAATATTTTTATTTACTTTTTGTTAGTAGTTAATGAAATATATTGCTGATTCACCCCTATTATTGGGTTAAATGTAAAAAGGAATTAAATAGGAAACAGATGTAAATTAATTTTATAGAAAATTAATTCCTTCATCTCTTTAACAACAAAATGACAATCACTGATAATGAATTACTAATAACAATGTAATGATTTTGCCATACTGTATTAGAATATAGAATTTTTTATGTGCAAAATTGTGCTGATTTTTACGCTATTGTCATTAACATATGATGTTAGAAAAGGTAAATGCATTTTTAAATCATTTATTTACATGATGGATATTATAATTTATTGCAGAGTATAATGAACTGTGTTAGTTTGATAAGTTCTGTGTACTGGACCGTTATGAATTCAGTTGGAGTTAGTAAAAAGTCAGTTGAATTGTTACCAGTTAAGTTTTGAAAAGTCAGTTGAATTTTTTACTTCATAACTTATGACCTCATTAAAAATATCCTGAGTTAGTTTTCTTTTAAAGATATGAAGGTGTGATTTAGTTTTAATCACTTATAGTTTATAATTATATGAGGTGAGATGCTGAACTGTTAAAGTTTAGTGCAAAATTTTACTATAAAAAATAATTATAGCAGAAAATTAATGTTTGGGATCTACATTAGCTTTATTTGTCAAAGTTATTTATGAACTAAATATTTTAGATTAAACTGTATCTAATGGAATCTGTTACCTTTTTGAATGTACATTTGGTTGCATAGAGCAAATACATAACCGATTAACAGTTTATTTAATCTGGAGGTCCTGGGTTCGAATCCTGGTCAGGCAAGCCATTTTTTACACACGCTACAATTCATGAATGGAAACGGTGGTTCCAGAGATAAAAAACGAGTTTATCTAGTAATTTTAATTGAAGTAGTAAAAAAAATAGCTTTCTTTCATATCTTAAAAGCAAAAAAAAATTAAGCATTCTGTATTATCTTTGAAGTTTAACTAGGATCAGTAAATGTTTTGAACCTTTAAAATCTGTTCAATTAACTGACTGAAATGTAATTCTGATGTAAATGATAAATGACATATTATAAAATATTTTACATTAAAAAATGTAGAACTGTGAAAAAGAAAATAGAAGCAGAATATCTATAGTGTTAACATGAAGTTTATTTATTTTTATTATGATTTGATCCTTTTTGCCAAAGGTAAATTTTTAAAGATGTTTGATTTTTTTTATATAAGAATATCTTTAGGCATATCGCATGTACCTACTTGAAACAAGTCTTCAGCAAATATAATTGAGTATATGAAATGTTTTCACTGCATATACCTGAGAAACTGTCAGTGCTGATTAATATTTTTTGGTGGTATACGGTTAGACTAGTATTGTATTGGGTTCAAACCCTAACAAACCCTAAAATCGTGTTTTATTATTTTACAATTTTTTGTTACCTTCAATATATATTTATTGAATGATTTTTCGTATGACAATTGATTTTTACTAATTTCTGTGATACTAAATTGAATTGAAACAACTGCTATATGGAAGTATCTTTAAATTATATTTTACATTTTATAACACTAACGCTCTGGTTAGTAAAACTTTATTAATATATTAATTTAGTCAATCAGTTTTACTCTTAACATTTTTTTTATGTTAAATATTCTAGAATGTCATCTATCATTTAGATTAGAATTACGGTTCAGTTAGTTAATCGAACCAACTATAAAGATTCAAAATCTTTACTGATGATAATAAAATGATAATAGTTAAATTTCAAAGTTAATACACATTGTCTTAATTTTTTTGTTGATATGCAAGACATGAAAGAAAGCTATTTTTTATGATTATTTCAGTTATAATTACTAGATAAACAGTACTTCTGTCGATGCTGAATTGACAATATTTTTTAAATCGTAAAATAATTTGGGAGTTAAGCACATGATAAATTGCGATTACTTTAAGTTTACAGGTGATATGAATAAAAAGTAGTATACACTTAGAAGACATAAATTAAGTTTACATTCAGATCATTATGAATAAAAGTTTTAAGTACTACATGAGTGGTATTATTTACTGTTAGTGGAGAATAAGAAGTTTAGTGATGCTAAAAATAAAAGTATTCCTGTTTTTATTCTTAAAGATAAACTTACAGTTAGATTCTTGAGTGTGTGTTTGATATAGTGATCCAGGTTAGCATCAGACTTAAATTTGTTTAATTTAGTTATAGATTTATAAAAATTAATTAATTGATGACCAAATTAGCCAATTTTTAAAACCAGCAGATATCGTGTTGTTTACTGTAATATTGTTTTAAACAATTCATATGAACACTTGGAAAAACAATCAATTGTTACCGACAAGCATACTGACTTCTTATTGGCATGCACATTTATTTAACTGTAAAACTTGAGATGGTTAATAGAATGTGATTAAATGACCATTTTAACAGATTCATTGTGATCGAAGAATCAGTTGGTCTCAAAGAAAACAAGCAGCATAGTGTCCTTTTTAGTCAAGACAAATCTGGAATTTTTACATTACAATCGACTGCACAAGGCAAAAACTAGCAAATGAGTTATGAATTTCAGCGGTTGTTTAGCTGATTCCAAATAACAAGACAGTGAAAAGAAAGTATTGTAAACAGATAACAATGCTAGATACAATAATAACTGTAAATTTACTCTGATAAAGTCAATTTGTAGTAAATATGTAGTCAATGAATGACTACATATTTGGTAGAAAATTATTTATATACCTGTAAATATATTCCTACAAAAAACTGAGTGCCACCAGACTATTAATTTTCTGTAAATTGTCTTTACTAATGAATTTTAATACAGTCATATTTATCTAATTATTTTAGAAATTTAATAAGTACTTCAATTTTATTGAAAAACTGAATCGAATATTGACACTTCATTAATCTGCATATTATCATCTTCCACTCTAATGACTTCATTTTATTTTGTTAAACTTAGATAAACTCTTAGATATCGGTTATGTATAGAATTTACATAGATTAAACATTTACTAAAACTGTGTTCAGTTATATCTATTACAGTTATTTGAAATAAATAATTCATTTTTTTTTAAATGACCGATGGTGAATGCAAATCTATTAAAAAACATTATCTCTTGGTTAAGTAGAATTTATTTTTTGCTAGTAGAAGAAAACATGAATTTTTCAAAAAATTAAAGTTAAAATTTATTGTGTATTTGTCCATAACGTATTGACATAAATAATGTTTGAACTGTTCTTAGTTATTGTAAAAATTGTATGTGTTATTTTAACGACTTTACATAAAATTTTAGTCTTCAACAGATTGTTTGTATATACTGTCTATTTGTAATATTACTAAAAAAATTATTATAGTACATTTAATATTGATATTTAATCAAGCTGTACGTTTAGCTCAATCGCATTGCAGTTAAATTGAGCTGTATAGCTAGCATGAAGTATTTTTCTTTTTTTTAAGTAATTGAAATTATTTTTATTAAAAGTTCTTTATTTGTTTTAAAATATTTTTTCTATAAATATTAATCGTAATGATTTTTATTAGTAATTGTAAATTTTATAGTGATTATATGAACTGTTAAAGAACAGAAAATTATATTCTGAGAATCTATATATATTACTTTTATTTAATAATTATGTATTACAAATATATATATATATGTTTTTTTAACGTTATTTATTTATTTATTTATTATAATTTTTTTTTTGCTGTAACTATTGTATAGCTTTATTTTGTTTTTGTTCAGCGATTTTCTCTTAGTAATAATGATAATTATTATTAATGAATTGTACTTTATTCTTTTATCTGTTTTTCTTGTTAAAGTCATCTTTGAATACAAGATTAAGTACACTTTCATTTAACGTTTTCTTTGTACCTTCATTTCCACTCACAGTTGGTGTATTAAGTTGACAAGACTATTTCTTAAAAGTAGATACTGCTACAAAAATCTTAGAGCTTATCACTAATGAGTCATTCATATCCTAAAATAAAAAATTTGTTTAAGCAGAGTTAGCAGTATGACTCCTGGTCTCATTATATTGAAAATATTTTTTTAATTTTATTTATTCTGATCCTGATTTCTGGATGACAAAATATTTTAATCATTTTTTTATAACAAGATTTAATAAAGCGTTGAAGATAAAAGAAAATAGCAGCATGTACACTTCTTCATATCACGGTAAGTGAACTCTGTTGTAATAAGCAGTCATAGTTGTTTTAATTTTTTAAAAGTAAGGAAAGAAAAAAACACTTATAAATACTTTATTAGTTGATTTATCTTCATCGAATTATTTACAAAGTTAATTTAAGGGATTAAATTAATTACAAAGTTTGCAGTAAATTTAACAGTTTTGTAAATAAAAATATTCTTCTGCCTTCTAATTTTATGTGTATAGACATATGAAATTGAATTGTATCACGATCATATGGTGATACAACCTTGATGATCCTTATAGCATTCTTTTAATCGATGTTAAGCCTCTATTCTGATTAACTTTCTTGTGTGCATTTAATCATCTCCATTCCTCCAGCCTTTCTTTTTCCCTTTTTCTTATCACCCTCATTTCGCAGTAGATTTTTTTCAGTTCTAACTCCATCTTAATATTTCCTTAGCTGCTGCATTCTAATTTTTGTTTAGATTTCATTTTTCCAATCGCTCGTTAATATCGTACCTAAATACTTGTAGTATTTTACTTGTTCAATTCTTGCTTCTTTTGTATAAAAATTGATCTGCTTATTTTTTCCTATCATTATTTTGTTTTCTTAACCTTCATTTTCATTCTGTATTGTCATAATGTTTTCTAATTTTAAAATCATCTGCAGGAAATATTTTGCACTTCATCTCAAAAAAAAACATCGAGTCATTTGCAGAATACAGTTTATTTTCTTCCTTTTATGCTGATCGCTTCATATCTTTAACATACATATTTTCTATATCTTCAACATACATATTATACAGTGACGAGGATAAGCAGCACCTTGGTACTCCTCTTATCAGTCAAAAACAATTGTTTCTGATTCGGGTACCGTTCTTTAAGTAATTATCTGTTTCCGATCTACCCTTTGGCTTTTTAATATTTCTATTAATTTATTTATCTGTTTGATACGATTGAATATCTTTTCCATATCTGTTAAACATATACTTATCCCTTTTATCTCTTTCTATACATGTCTGACTGGTAGTCTGATTGTTGTTTCTGTTCAGAATTCTCAGTAGAATCTTTGAAATAAAATGCCAAGTACTCCTTAATTTCATCATGTATAGAGTGGCTATAAAATCTGAAACTAGTCAAAAAACTGATGAACCATGCATTTCAGCAATCCAGCTTTACATGTCCTCCATCAGTCTTAGGACAATTCCTTGAATATTTCAATATTCAGTATTTTAATATATGTGTTTCATTAAATTTCTTTTAATCTTCAAGGATCTAGAGAGCAGCTACTGGAGTGTTTTCCTTTCCCAGATCCTGGATATTTTATATTGTATACCTCGCATTTCAAAATTCCCCTTATGGCAGAATCAGTGGGATAATTTTTCTTTTCATTACTATCGCTTTCGCAATATTTTAAAAATTAAAATATTTTGACATGCATGTATACATCCGTACACCCAAAAGTTTTTAGTTTTAATTTAGGTGCAAGTATTTAAAATCTTTTAAATTTACATCCACCTTGCAAGTTACCTGTCGCGTTTAAAATGTAAAAACATTAGTCAATAATTTTCATCCCTTTCCTACTTTCCTAGAAAATTACAATTTTGATTATTTTAAATTACGGTTGTATTTTTTGTGTTTTTATTTTGCTTACAACACTGGTCAACAAAGTAACTAAATTGAAATTCTAAAAGTACTTTTTTCACCGATTTCAAAAATGTTTTTAGAATTTTTCTATCACCCTCCGTTTTGTTGGTGTACATATTATTGTTGATGACGTTTAGTACAACAGAATTGTTATTTATAATAAATATTTATAGAGATTAGTCATAACTTGTATTAGTTATGTACTAGTCGTAACTAGTACAGTAATTATGTTTGTACAGCAATGACTCATGCTGACTGATGATTTGTCACAACTATGGCTAACCATATGAGTTGCCAGTTTCAGGTAGTGTGCATTCATATTTCGGTTAGTTAGCATTCAGATGCGTCTCTAAATTTGATCAGTTGTGAATTTCTTTTTTAATTTACAATTAAATAATTTTTGTGTTTAAGTGGCACAACGCCTAGAAACTGTGTAAGTAAACCAGATTCTTTTTGTTACATTTGTGGCGAGTTAATGTTAAAAAATCAATATTTGCTCCTACATTAAAATACACGAATATTTGCTCCATACATTAAAATGTGTTACTACCTTATTTCAGATGTAAAGTTTGTGACCAAAATATATTGCTTGGTTCCTCTTCTTTCAAAATGGGTTAATGGATCTCGATGCATGAAATTTGCTGTGGCAATGATCTGGAGGAAACCAAGAGATCATTGCATAGGCTGTCACTTTTGTTTGACAAATGTTTGTGATATCAATTCTAAAAATCAAAACATTCTATAAAATACCCCAATTTACCGTCTGCTATCAGACCTGTTCTTCACAGTGATGAACTGCCAGTGCCAAAACCTCCTGAAAGTATAATACTAAGTGATGATGAAACAGAAAATAGATCTAATGATGACAGCTGTGATGATCCTTCATTTCAAGCTTCAACTTCTTCTGAACCTCATCTTCTCATTCAGGAAGATCTTAATGACCTTGTTCAAGATTTGAATCTTTCTAAAAGTCAGGTTGAACTTTTGGGCTCCAGATCAAAAGGTTGGAATTTCCTCCATCACAAAACAAAAGTTACTGCATTTAGAAATAGACAAATTTAATTTGAAAACTGTTTGTTTAAAATGAAGTTGTTTTTTGTAATAATATTGGTTGTCTAATGGAAGTCCTTGGTCACGAACACAAAATAGAGGAGTGGCGTTTATTTATAGATTCTTCAAAGAATAGCATGAAAGATCTACTTCCCCACATTGGAAACAAATCTCCATCTATACCGCTTGCCCACGCTGCTAAAATGAAAGAAACTTATGAAAGCATGGAACTGTTAGTGAACAAAATAAACTATAAACAATTTGAATGGCATATCTGTGATGATTTAAAAGTTACTGCACTTTTACACTGGTTACACGAAGTATTGCTGCTTTCTGTTTGAATGGGACAGTAAAGACAGATGTAACCACTACGTGAAGAAGGAATGGACGAAGAGAGTATGTTTTAATCCTGGAGAAAAGAATGTTGGAAACAAACCATTGATTGATCCAAAAAAAAAGTATACTTGCCTCTACTTCACTTAAAACTTGGTCGTATGAAGAGCTTTGTCAAATCTATGGATGAAATGGGCAAAGATTTGCTTATTTAAAAAATAAGTTCCCCAGAATCAGTGAAGCTAAGATTAAAGAAGGAATATTCATAGAATCACACTTAAGGGAAGTGATAAAAGATAATAACTTTGACAATCAATTGAATGATGCCGAGAAATCTGCTTGGACATCATTCAAGAGTGTCTGCAAAAGCTTTTTAGGAAACCATAAGGAAGAAAATTACAATTAAATAGTAAATGATCTTTTAACATCATACAGACTTATGGGGTGCAATATGTCACTGAAAATCCATTTTTTGCATTCCCACTTGAATTTCTTCCCAGAAAATCTTGGAGAAGTGAGCAATGAACATGGGGAGCGGTTCCATCAGAACATTTCAACTATAGAAAAACGATATCAGGGAAAGTGAGGTCGAAAAATGCTTGCAGACTATTGTTGGACCTTTAAAGAGATTGACCTGAAATAGAATACAACAAAAAAAAAAGAAAATATGGCAAAAAACTGAAAGATTTAAATCACTTGTCACTCGCAAACCTTACGTGATAGAGAAAAACCAGTTATATTTTTAAATTTAGCGTTTTCATTCACATTTTTAATTTTGTCTCACCATAAGCTGGGTGCGCTGATGTTATCTTAAACTCTTCGTCATCTCCCAGGACCTCAGCTACAGCATCTTGCACCTCCTCAGATGTTTCCACATCTATGTCCTTTATATGTACTACAGTTCGTCTACCCGCATGTGTTGTCAAACCCATCTGTAGATCAGAAACCTTTTCTGAAAACAAAACGTTCTGCACCTTGAGTACCTTTGATTTGGAGATATAGCTCGTACTGTCCGTCCTTGCACAAGGATAGTACCTAGTCAGCATCTTCCTTGGGAACTACGGTCTTCATGGTCCT
The DNA here is from genome assembly GCA_010016005.3 of Zanna intricata. NCBI lineage: Eukaryota > Metazoa > Arthropoda > Insecta > Hemiptera > Fulgoridae > Zanna > Zanna intricata. The sequence continues at coordinate 43,411 of JAAAKQ030430765.1, forward strand.
TAGCAGGTTTGCATAAGAACTTCCCGGCGCCTTTACAACCACTGTTCAGCTTTCTTCCACTTGAAATACGGAAACTGAGTGTGATCTACCTCGACTGTATATACTACGAGATCTCTGTGCAACTACTATCGATGTAATATCTCATTTCTTTGTTAAGCATGCCAGGATTTTCTTCACAGGCATAGTGAGAACTCCCCAGGTAACGGGAATACCACATGAGACTGTGTTCTCTAGAACCCTTTTTAGCGCAACTAGCAAGCCTTTAGGTACACCTTCTCGTCACTTAACGGATCGTAATGATCCGGGAGGGTCTGGATCGATGAAGATCCGGGGAGGGAGGAATAATTATTGAGTGGGTAAGGAGTTATGGAGGTGGAAAGATTCCCCCTTATAATTTCTATCGTATGACTTATAATTATTGTCTAGTCACCAACTACGGCGAAAGAAAACAATCACCTTGCTTACCAGTCTACTTAACTGGTATAGCATTGTCTATGAAAATTAGAATATTTTCACTATTCTCCTCTGGTATAACTAAAGTTTCCATGTAATTCTTATGGAGTTATTACAATCAGTAAGTCGGCCTTAGTAGCCCCACCCGGAAATCCGAACCGGAGGACTAGTTTACCTCCGGAATTTTTTGCGCCTCATCTTTGTTTTATGAAAATGCAGAGGGCAACATTTTCTTGGAAAAAAAAACAGCTGTAGTTTCCATTGCTTTCAGCTGCGCAGTACTCAAAAGGCTGACTGATGTTGCTATGGCCGTTTATATCCTCCTGACCTACGCCCTTAACAACTTCTGAAAGAGCTGCTGCCCTCTTTCAGGAATCATTCTTTAGTTTGAATCTCAACAGATACATCTCCTTGATGGTTGCACCTTCGGTCCAGGTACTCTGTATCACTGGGCACGCAAGTCACCTCGCCATCAGCAAGGCCTCATGATTTTTAGAGGATGAATAGTTACGTAATGCAGTTTTAATTAAGAAAAGCAGTCGGCACACTGTTTGGTTTACTATTTACTTTTACAATGCTTAGAGCCGAGTGAATATGACGTTCGTTAAATTAACTGTTATTATCAGGTAATTATTAACTTTTTTATACGCATCTACTCTCCGTAGCCTGTTACCTCAGGAACACCTTACGGTTACCGGTATCCTAATTGAATTTAATTCACTTTCGGTCATCTTATCTGTTATATACTTATTCATTTACCATCGACTGAATTTACTCGGGTTTTAATTAAGCAGTTGATAACAGTAATATAGGGTTAGTATTTTATACTTAATACAATGCATTCTTCTGAATAAGAGACGTGGAATGCGATATATAATATGACAATATGAATCACTCGCTTATTTAAATTTTTTTTATATTTATGCAGATAATTACCGAATAAAGTATCGGGTAGTAGTAGATCGAACTGTATCTATCGTATTCGTTAACCGTGCTCAGCGTATAGGCTGAGGCGAAGTTCTTTTGCGATCGGAGAAAAAATGCAAAGATGGATCCTTACAGTGACTGGTTTGGCTTCGCCGTGGGTGACTTTCCCAGGATGGAAATTCCGGTCTCATGTGCATCTGCTTTTCACGACAAGTCGATTGACTTTACGCATTTAGTTTTTGGTTGAAACATACTTCGTTGTATGAAGTATGTTACTACATACTAAGACGTTGTACATCTAGAAACTTCAACAGACTCCTCGTCGTTCTGCACCGCAGTAAAAAGTATTAAAACGTCAATGTAAGTAGGTAATCTGTTATATTCGATTATTTTTTTTCTGCTTATAACGGTCTGACTGAAAATTTCGGTTTTTTTTTAGGAGGGAGGGAATATGATTTTTTTTCATTTCCCCAGTTTACTAATTGTATCGGTTTCTATGAAATGGAAGTGATCGTCTGTAATTCTATAACTTAACTATTCATACAGAAAAAATGTTCTTTGCGAGTTTAATTCTTAACGTTTTTATCAAGACGTTTTTGAATAAATAATACGAGAAGGGAATTCTTGCTGAGGGCAGATTTCAACCTTTGCTTCTCCCGTTGATTTTGCGTGAACGGTCTTTATGATACATGTTGATCGCTTTTACGGTAAATTTACATTTATGAACTTTTTTTAAATTTCTTGTGTTTATTATCGTTCTTGTTTCCTCTGTTGAATATCGACAGTATGTTTATCATAGTTTAACGATAGAAAACAGGTGTATAGTTGTACATCTAAATTTTTTATCATATTTTTATAACACACATGTAAATCACCCAAGGTAAAAAAGGCAGAATTAGTAAGAGTTACTTTCTTTAAGAGTAATGATACTTGATTGTTTGCTATTCAGCCAAATCCTGTTGTGAACAAGGCGAAGCTGTCACGTATAGGGTAAAATATTAATGCTTGGCACGTAATATACAAAGCCCGTTGAAACGAGCTTGGCATATTTATACGTAATAATATATTTAGTTCAGCAAAGAAGGCGTCAGATTCCTGACAAATGTAGTAATGTATTGTTTCTAAATAAAATTTGAATTTTTCTAAGTTTTCTTTATTTTATTCAGCTTATCTTATACCACTTTATTCAGAATTAAATTCTCTACAAATTT